>JBBMJZ010413114.1:13283310-13295222 GCA_037833815.1 Zingiber zerumbet | reverse complement strand
TTGGTCTTGTATGTGACATCAATGATCAACACAGACGAAAAGTTGACAGACAGCTCTAGACTTTTTGGATGAACCCAAAAAATATCTGTGATTTCATTGGTGTCTGGATTTGTACGTTATTATAGAGGTATTCTTTCTTGATTAATTGCTCCAAGTCATACTAATAGAATTTCGGCTGCCCCGTTTAGCGGATTTGTTTGTGAAAATGATATTGTAAATGCTTTTGATCCTTGTAGTGTTTGACGGGTCTTATTCCTTCAAAATACTAAGAATTTTATGAGGTGTGGTACTGTAAGTCATGTCGAGCACAAATTCTTTCTATATTGGTTTTAACCTACACAGGTACTCATGACCATCAATATATTCTGCTGATTGATGATTATTTAAACCACAGACAACCCTTAAACATCACACGATCTGGAGGTATTGGTATACCTTGCAACTTAAATGGATATTCACATTTATTAGTCCCAGTATTTTTTTTAAGGATTGTCCATCAACTAGATATCGTGGCGGTTTGTATTTTCCACCTCTTTCACACATAAGATGACACTTTGGCAGCTTGACACCTTTTAACTTAGTAGAATTTTTATAACCACTATAATATTATTATTTAGACTAACTGTTATCACCCAATTTATCATATATTCTCTATTTTTAAATATCTATATAAAAAATATAACAAAAATATATAAGTATGACATTATCAAATCTTAACATAATTTCTCTACTTACAAAATAAATAACGAATATGAATAAAACAACGATAATAACTAACCTAATCTATGAAAAAATCAGTTGTATAATCGTAACCGTTGTTGGAGATATTCTCTTCATTAGGAATATCATTCTCAATTGACCAACTATCTGAAAATAAACTCAAATAGTCATCCATAATTTTCTTTTATGAATTACGAAAAGTAATAGCTAAGAAGGTAACTATTTCTAGGAAGAGAGAAGGAGAGTCTGAGAGGGAGATAACAGTGGAGGGAGGTGTGACTGAAGAGTGATTGAAAATTATGTGTGAGAAGAGGATTTAAAGAGGGAGGTTTCGACATTTGTTAAGAGTTAAAGGGTGAGTAATTTAAGGGGAGGGGAGGTTCTGACATGTGTCAAGAGTTGGAGGGGGTAATTTAAAGGGAGAGGGGTGTTTTGACATGTGTCAAGAATTGGAGGGTGAGTAATTTAAAGAGAGTGAGAAATTCAGACATGTATCAAAGGTTAGAAGGGAAGTAATTTAAAGGGAGGAGAGATTTTGACATGTGTCAAAAGTTGGAATGAGGTAATTTAAAGGGAGAGGATGTTCTAACATATGTTAAGGGTTGGAAGGGGGTAATTTAAAGAGATGAGAGGTTCTGATATGTGTCAAGAGTTGGAGGGGGTAGTTTAAAGGGAGAGTGCTGTTTTGACATTTATCAAGGATTAGAGGGTGGATAATTCAAAGGAAGAGGAGGTTCTGACATATGTCAAGTGTTGAAAAAGATGTTCTGACATGTGCAAGGGTTGGAAGGATGGTAATTTAAAGAGAGGAGAGGTTCTGACATGTGTCAAGAGTTGGAGGGGGTAGTTTAAAGGGAGAGTGCTATTTTGACATGTGTCAAGGATTAGAGGGTGGATAATTTAAAGGAAGAGAAGGTTCTGAAATATGTCAAACGTTGAAAAGTGGTAATTTAAAGAAAGGGGTGTTTTAACAAGTGTTAAGGTTTAGAAGGTAGATAATTTAGAGAGAGTAGGAGGTTTTGACATGTGTCGTGTGTCAAGGGTTTGAAGAGAGTAATTTAAAAGGGATGGGAGATTCTGACATGTGTCAAGGGTTGGATGGGGGTAATTTAAATGTCAAATTAAAAAAGTAATTTAAAGGAAGAGAGATATTCTGACATATGTTAAAAATTATATAAAATAAAAAATAATAAAATTGATAAAAAAAATAATAAATAAAATTGATTAAAAATAAAACTAAATAAAAATAAATAAATAAAATAAATACAAATATTGATGAAAAAAATAATAAACAAAATTGATTAAAAAATTAAACTAAATAAAAGTTTAAAAATAAAAAAATAAATATTAATGAAAAAAATAAATAACATTGACTGAAAAAATAAAACTAAATAAAACTAAAAAATATATATAAAGAAGAAAGAGGGGTATAAATGTCATTTGAGAGGGACACAAAATCTAATAGAGGAGAAAAGGTGAGAAAAGCAAATTGCATATTATAAAATTAAGATGGTTCAATCAGTCATATATAAGTAACTTTAGAAATTAGGTGTGCTTTTGATTTAAAAAAAAACATTTTTCAACGTTATTATTTTTTTTATATTGGTAAATATTTTATAAAATTAAAAACTCTTTTTTACGAATTTAAAATTAATTAATTTGTATAGATATGAATATTTTATAAAAAGTAATTGCACCAGTGTGATAAACTGGGCCGTCCTGTTTGAGCTTTGAAGAAGCCCAAATCCACTTGCATACAATCGCTCGACCTAACGGTGTACAGCCGGAGGGATCATTCTCTGTCCTCGTCGGTCTAATGGCAGGCCAGTTGGCGGCGGCCGCAGCGAAGGCGGTGGCAGTGGCCAAAGGTGCAGTGGCCAACAGCTACCAGTATACGTGGAGGGAGAAGCTCGCCAAGCACAAGGACGAACTCGCCAAAGGGGTATGGGGCTACTGGGAACTAGGCGCCTGGAAGCCCCTAGCGATCAGTGCCCGCAAGCGAGCACGTCTGCGGAAGGAGGTCCTTATCGCCGGAGAGTTCGTACTCCTTTCTTTTCGCTCCTAAAAGGGAGTTCTTGTATACTTCTGTTGAAGTTTGTTTCGATTTCGGGGTGTGGTCAGGGATTGGCCTTACGATCCGCCTAGGAAGGAGATGAGGAACAAGAGGAAAGGACACAAATGCGACCGCGTGTCTGCGGAGAAGTGCGCTTCCCTTCGAGATATCCCTATCATATAGTTGTGTTTTCATTGTTTTCTTGATGTTTTATTTCATATTTTATTTCACCAGGCGGGCGCATACTGCTGAATTGATGAAGAAGATGCCTGACATGCTTCTCGCTTACAAGGTCAGCATTCATACAGAAAATTGGTTTAGTGTTTAGTTTGCTTGTCGCTGTCCTACTAATACCTTTCATTAGTTGCATTGTGAGAAACAAGGATTGAAGTTTTGCTGGTATTGGCTAGCAGTAGCACGAGCTGGACTTTACCAGTGCTTTCCATAGATTCATAAGTGCATTAGATGATAATAAACAGCTTCTTTAATCAAACATTTTTTTATGCGTGAGAATCTTTGATAAAACTGTTTTAACAAGAGATTGCTAGAAATGCTAACGAGATTGTGGAGAATTACATAGAAACTCCTATCTTTCAGTCAAACTACTTTCTTTTTTCACAAGAAAAATTAAAACAAATCAAATTCACACCATTAGTTTATACATCTATTTTCGACAATGTAACACTTGCTTCTAATTTATACTAAAAACACAAGATGCTTTTTTTTTTCATTATATTCAATGGTAATTAATGATTCTTTAAGGCTGTTTATGAAATAAGAATGCAGTCTTGGGTAACAATGAAAGTAAAATACTCTGTATGCAAATTACCTTTCAAACAGTACGAGAAGCACTGTGTCTGATGATAGATTTACCATTTTCTAACTTGCAACCTCATGGCTAGTGAATTTTACCAAGTCACTGTTTTGAAGCAAGGAAAGTCGTGGGTTTCTATAGGGATAGTGCATGGTGAGCTGGTACCAGCCAGTTAGGCAGTTGCTAAAATTTATCTTACAGAGTTGAGTTATTTGGGCTTCACTTTGTTGGGAGGGTAGAGGCTGTCTACTAGAGGAATTGTTGGGTGAAATTATACATCTAAGTAGTCTGGATGACTGCCTAGGAATTGCTTCTTTATGTTTTATGATTACTTGGTTAATGTTTCAGTCATGTCTTGCATAGAACTCAATGGAGAGATAATATTCATGTAACTGATCCAAATAGTTGGAAGAAAAATGCCATGATGATGGTGGTGGTAGTGGTGGTGATGGCTAATGTTCCAATCATATAGCTTGCTGAAACTTATACTGTAGTCCCATACTTTTATTGGTGCATGAAGTGTGATGAATTCTAAGGGCTTGCTCATAATAATGTAACTGAAACTGATACTGTAGTTCCATAGTTCTATTGGTGCTTGAAGCATGGTGGACTGTAAGGGCTTTCTCATAGTAATCTAATTTTGGATTACCAAGTGAAATCCTACTATGTTTCCTCAGAAAGAAAGTGAGATAATTTGGTAGGTTACCCACTAGCTCTCACTGATCTATGGGCTTAGCTGATTCTTCATAGGGGAATTTCATGATTTTTACCATCAATATTGTGAGTAATGTTTATCCAGTGAAGTCATTTGACTAGTGACTTCCTATTTTAGTCTCAGAGAGTGTTTGACCTTATGTAACTACTGCATTCATATCATTGTATTGAAAACCAAGAGAAACCATATTGCACGGTTTGCACCTGAGATTCCTCTGTCCTTCCACAGTAATGCACAAACCACCAAAGTGGTGCTAATAATCGGACATTGGCACATCATGTGAAAGGTCATCTAGGATTCACATTTACTCTTCTTCCAACTTTGTGTTGTTAGCCTATCTGCAAAGAGTAGCCAATAAGATTTTTAATATTCTGCGCAAGTTTTTCACTTTATTTGTGATACATTGATTTATCATGTGCAATTTTTTAATACCCTAGTTGGTCTTGCATGACAAGTTGTGAATTAGTTAAGAGGCTTTATAAGCACAGATGAATGCATTACCATTAACTTTGACTGAAGAATTATGGTTCAATATTGAGCCTGACAAAGTTAAGTTCTCTTCTAGATTAGTTGTGTCAAAATGGACTTATTTATAGACGTGGTGAAATGTTTGGCATAGGCTGTTTGGCATAGGCTGCATGTGCGATAGCAGAGCCTTTTTTGGGCCTTATATATGCCTCTGGTTAGAGATAACTTTGAACTATGAGTAGGAGATTGGATTATAACAGGGACAAGACATAAATAATGAGAGATTATGACGCATAGTTTTCTCTGACAAAAATTGTGGAGTAATAAAAGGGTTCTATATGCTTTGATGAGCGAATTACTATTAATTTAGTCCTGGTCCTGGGTATTTTAGTTCTGAAATTGGTTATAACAAAGTTATTCACTTTTATATATAGATGTGCATTTTTTTTTTTTTTGATCTGAAGTAGGGTGTTATAAACTGCACATTCAACGCTTGATGTTGCTGCCAAGATCCAAGTCGAGAATCACTTCCAATCTGCAACATGCAAAATTCAATGATGGCTCCACCACTATTATATAGACTATTCTTTCCAAACACCTTTAGGCTTTAGGATAAAATCTGCTCATTATAACTCATCCAAATGAGAAAATACTAACTTGTTAGGCTGACCATTGACTTAAATGCCCAATCTTAAGTTAATTGTAGTTCAATTGTGTAAACCTATAAATCCTCTTCAAAGGCTCACATCTGTGTGACCAGACTAGGATATCCTAAATCTTGTAGAACTTCACTTCCATTATTTCTCAATTTGTTTAAGAACTTTCTTCTTGATAGAGAAGTGGTAAGCACATTATACTTAGAACAAAGTTGTAGGCAACTGAACTTGCACGTTGTTACTATTTTGCTTTCAGTTATTTCTAATAGAAGCAAAGTCCCCTGAATTACTTGACGTCTGAATTTTAGGGCTATTTATCAATGTAGTGGCATAAGCATAAATAATTCTACTCTTCTTATTCTCTTGGAAAGTCAGGTAACTGAACTTATGTCAGTGTGGAGCTTTTATGTATGATCTCTTGCATATTTGAGCCCAAGGATGTCACAACACTAATGCTTTTAGTGTTGAAAAATCCCGTTCATTAAAGAAAGTTAGTGTAAGGCCACCACAACTTAGTAGTGGTAGTAGCCATGTCTCTCTTACCACAAAGTGGAATTAACTATTAAGTTCCCACATCTCAGATTTATACAATTTAATGTTTAATGCACTATATAATGCATTTTTTTAAAAAAGATTTTCTTGATCAAATTCTGACCAACCCAAGCTGTTGGGACACAAGTTTTTTTTTGGGGGGTGTGTTGTGATGGTTGATATTCTAATCAAATGTTAATTTTTTTGTCTTTTTCACTTTGCAGAAGCGTAGATGGGAAAAGAAGATGAAAGAGGAAGATGAAAAAAAGGGAAAGACCGCCTAAAATGCCTCTCCGTGTAAGCTTCTGTTCAGGGAATAAAATCGTGTGATCCTCTGCTGCAGCACAATCTCTCAGAACACTTCATCTATGCGAATATTTTAATGGAGTTCTAAGATCACGCAAGAGCTGCTGTCATTTTGAAAACATTAATTTCCTTGTATTGGTTCAGAAAACTTGGCAAATGATCATTCTGTTCATATGCAGAATTAATTACAGTATGTAGAATCGCATTGTTGTGTTATGCTTCCTTAACAAAGTTTTATTTTTACGTCTATGCTTTTTTCACACTACTTTATATAAGTTTATGTTCATAGAATTGAACATTTTCACAAAGTGTTACTTCCCTGCAACAAGTTCAGTCTTCGACACTGCATTTAACATCATCACAAGGATCATCATGTCTTCTTCAACGAGGCACCAATTACCATTAATAGCAGTATTCATACCAGTAACATGGTGGTAAAAAATAAATATACTCGCCCCCAGCACCCCTGTCAATCTATTCCAGGGCCAACACGGAGGAGGTAAATCACGGGCGACTACTAGCTGGGCTACTAGCCTTTGGAATAGTAACTAGCACATAAGAGAGACATTTTATCTCGGCTTTGCCGAGATTTGAACTCCAAACTTCATGGTGACAACACCTCATGTACTAATCACTAGATCCTCCCGAGGGGACCACAAATTCATCATTGTAACATGAACCATGCAAAAAGAACATCATTGTAGTCGAAGAGGACCACAAATTATAGAATAAATTCCAACTTTTGCTTTCTTTTGCCTTGCATGGGTCAATTTATGTCAGTGAGGCTTACACACTTGATAATACAATTTCTATTTCCTTTGCTGCTTTCATGTGCCATACAAGCCATTGTAAAGGCAGAGGAGCACAGCCCTACAGTCGCATGAAGGTTAGAACTTTCTCCTCTTGGATTTTCTGAAGAATATTTTGAAGGACAAAGGGAAGATAAGAAATGAGGTTTTGGGCTCCGATACACTGCAAAGCAGAAACAATAAGGATCAAAATTGTGCTGCAACAATCAAACCTGTTAAGAACTGGATGGCTTACCATAACCTTGTAGTTTCAACTTGGGACAGCTCTGTGTTGAGAAACCCATGCCGTGGCCTCGATTGCTGTCTGATAGCAAGAATCCGACAGTTCAGGTTTCTCGTGCCGATATTTACCATAGAATCCCTGAAATTTTCAATGATCAAGTAGTTTTCAAGGGTAGAAAAATTAATTCAGAAACTTACTGGTAGAGAAAGCTCTGATTATGGAGTCCTACTACAAGAGTAGAAGCTCTGATGTCGGCCACAGTCGACACCACCAACGCCCCTTTCTCTCCCTCCGTTACCATGATCTCCACCTTTGCCTACAAAGTGCAACAGCTTCAAACGTATCAAAATTTTGCCCAAACAAACAATTCGCCTACCTCGGCGATTCCATTGCAGAGGTCCTTGAAAGAGAGAGCCAACTGGAATCCCTTGAGCCTGTAGTTCCTCTGCTTCTTCCTGGATCGCGTCGGCAGGTAGATATAGAGAAGAGTTATGGAGTCTCCGCCGCGAATGAAGTTGCTGATCGCCCACTGGAGGGCCAAGCGGGCGGCGCCGGCCTCCTCCACCACTACCACCACCTTCTGGCTCTCCATGCCAAGTCCAACGCCAAAGGTCGTTCACAGACGAAGTGCGAGGCTGTCGAGGGAAGGGTGGGAACTGAGGAGAATGTGACATAACGAATCGGATCGGGTTTAAATTTCAATAGCTCCGACCCGATAGTATGAGAACTAATACGCACCGTCAAGTAATGCCACGTCAGCTTAATGGAAACGTGTCGACGTATAATTAGTCGGGAGGACACCGCTCGACGTGGCTCCAATTCCCACGTGCAGAGACCTTAACCTAAACTTAAAGCGAGCACTGTGGGGCATGCGACGACCGTTGCCGCTGAAGAGATCGCCGTGGCTGCTCGATCTCGACCCCTTGCTGCTTCGTTGGGGCATCCTCCGCCTCCTCCTCGACGCCGCGAGGCTTGTTCTTCCACCTTTCCCGGAGTCTTCCCTGTTTTTGGCAGCGAAGCTTGTTTCTGGTCCGTATCCTCCTCATGGCCCTCCCTTTCTTCGCCCTTGCCTTCTTCCTCTACCTCACCCTTGAGTTTCCTGCCGGATCTCCTGGCCCAACCGTCGTCGCCGCGGAAGAGAGCGTTCAGGTCGGTGGAGTTCTTTTATCCTCTGCTCTAGACGTAGGCATCGGTTCCATGAACAACTTATAATCCTTTTTTCTGATTTACTTTTTCTGCAGATTACATATGGCAGTGTGATTAAGTTGATGCACGAAAGAACAAAGTTTCGGCTGCATTCGCACGACGTGCCCTATGGCTCAGGGAGCGGGCAGCAGTCTGTCACTGGATTCCCCAATGTTGATGATTCAAACAGCTACTGGGTATGTGTGACATTATCGGGTTTATTTATTTATTTATTTTTCATTATTATGCATTTAAGCAAATTTCATGATTTAGATTGTTTTAAAAGAAAAATTAAGGAGAGTGGCATAATAATTTCTACCCTATAAAATAACACATTGGTGTTTGACGCCACCCGATTCCAGTGTCTACATTAAAAAAGTGAAATCAAGCCATTATTTTTTGCTCTTGTTAATCAGAGTTTTAAATTAGCTGAAAGCTCTTTCTGTGTGTGTGTGTGTGTGTGTGTGTGTGTGTGTCTTAACTTGATTTCGGTGAAATGAGCTCATCATTGTGAAGAAAATTGAGCTGGATGAAATTTGGATTCATATTAAAACTGAACTGTTTGAGATTGCTTTAATAGCCGATCCAGATGAACTTGACCAGTGCTTTTGGTGGAAATGTTGCTGCCCCTTCCCTGCTGGCAATTGTGTCAACCACCACATCAACATCCTCAAAGCTTGTGACCTTTCCCTCTGCAAAATTAGGGTAGCAACTGCCAGTGGATAATGAACTTAGAATTGGTCTACAAGATAAAACCAACCAAATAGATAGGAATAAGAATTAAGTCTTTCAGACTGAGTAGAAAGGAGCGTTATTCAAATCCTGATAAGTCTAAATATACATATTGTAATCAATCACTTTACTCTAATAATTTATTCTTTCATGATTTTTAACATGGTATCTCAGCCGCCACCAGTCCTTTAGCATTTTATTTTTCCTTTTTTTTAAAAAGAAATCTTTTGGCATTGCTCTTCTTCTCATTTCCTCTGTCATCTCATTGATTCGTCGCTTTATAGTCCTAAAGTAATCCATCACCCTCCACTTATTACCTGAAACCCATTCTCACTTAAGTGAAAGACTTGTAGGTCGATCTTCCCCTCTCTATGATCTTGGCCAAAGCCCTAACTTGCCTTCTCACCTTCTATTGTTTGTCTGTATCATCACCTTCATTGTTACATAGAGATTCACCATCAGATTGCTAACTCCACCACTTCCTACTAGAGGTCCCAACGGCTAGCTCTATTGGTGTTCTGCCGCTGTGGCACCTTCATCTTTGACCGCAACCATTCTTTTCACATTGATTGATGCTCTGGACTTGCCAATTGGTTGCTCCTGCCTTTGCCTTGCCAATTGAAGTTGATTGATCACCACCCTTGCTCCACCAAATGATCAAGACCTCTCTTTGTCTTACTGTAAAATGCATATTTCTGATTATTTCTTGGAAACTAACTCATCATCCTGTAAGATGTGCAGATCATCTTTTGACAATGTGGGTTTTCAGATGATTGTTGTTATTTTGTGTATATATCATTCAAAGCAATTTCATACAGATATCTACATGATTGTTAATCCATTTGAATGTAGATTGTGAAATCTCCACCTGAGTCTTCTGCAAAACAAGGTGATGTTATCCCGAATGGAACAATCATACGACTGCAGCATATGCGAACTCGAAAATGGTTACACAGCCACTTACATGCTTCACCAATTACTGGTAATTTGGAGGTTAGTATTCATTTGATTTCTTATATGGTCTCTGCATATCAGTCCTTACATTAGGCCTTGGTTGCTGAATTTTGCATGTTGCCTGTGCATATTTCTGCTAATGGAAAAGTGACTATTGTGTGCTGCTTGTTTTGGGATACATTGCTTAAAGAACAATATGAATGGATATGTTAAGATAAGGGATTACTTTGTCAGTTATCTAGCTAAGTCTTTATACACTGTCCCTGCAAGATCAACCATTATATATGCAGCTGCTATGTTGGCTACTGCATTAACAAAGAAGATAACTGAGCAATCACCATCGTATCTGTAGATATCACACTAGTAGACGGGATTCGTCTTGCATCATCAACAGATTATTGAAATTTTCAGTTTGATAAGGCTTGTTTATGGCCAAAACACAAATGAAAGTAAACCATTCTACTGTTATTTTTAAATGTTAACTTACATCAAGTTTGTTATGATCGAGTGTTGGTTTATTGATTGATCTCAACAAACCAATATAAATACTATCTGTTATCTATATATATATATGTGTGTACTGAGAATGGTGTTCGTTACTGGTCTTCAGTATAGTTTCTGAACAAAAATGAATTGTTTGTATCATGATTCTTCATGTTTGAAATTAAAAAAAACAGAAAACATAAAGTGAGGAGACCTTTGGATATCCTTTTGCAAACTTGATCCTTATTGTACCTTAGAATAGAAAGTCTTGCTTATTGTGTCAACAAGGATCAGACATATGACGGGGGCGGCAGTTCAATTAGCATTGAACCTAGCTTTCAAGTACCATTTAGACGTTGCTTGCAGTTTAGCAAGAGCAAAAGCATGAAAGTGTGACCAACAGTGAAGGTTTTCAAGTGACCGGTCATAGGACAAATGTGAATCTTTGTACGTTGCTTCAGTTTTTCCTATGACTACAATGGAATCAAATAGTAATACTCATAAAAGGTTTCCATCTTGTCTTTCCACAATAAAAACTCAACCCTGTTTGGATTGCTGAAACATATGGCTTTTTGAATACTAGACTTGCTATCATGTATTCTGTGTTTACTAGTTGAATCATAGGTGACCCAAACTTTGCTTCGTCCTGAATTTTCTTGTTTTCTAACCTATAGGTGAGCTGCTTTGGCGGAGAAGAGCAATCTGATACTGGAGACTTTTGGCGGTTAGAGCTGCTTTGGAGCTACTTGTTCTACTTTCGCATCTTATGAGCAATACAAGAATTCTTGATTTTAACATTCTCTTTATGTTTCAGATTAGAGATTGAGGGAAACGGTAAGACATGGAAACAAGATGAAAGGATAAGGCTGCAACATATCGATACTAGTGGTTACCTACACAGTCATGACAAGAAATATACCCGTATAGCTGGAGGACAACAAGAGGTAATCTCAATGTTTATTTACTAACATCCAACCAGAGTTCTCAAGATAAGAAAAAAACATTATAGAAGAATGTTCTACTTAGACCACAACATCTACTAATGCTTAAGTATTGATCCTAAAAATAGAGACTCTAGCTTACATGGTAAGCATTGCCAAAACTAAAAAGATGAACCCGACGAGAGCTTGCATTATCTTAGTCTGAAATGTTAACAGTTAAGTTTACTTGTGTGCAGGTTTGTGGAATTCGTGAGAAGCGTCCTGATAACGTCTGGTTAGCAGCAGAGGGTGTCTATCTTCCAGTCAACAATAGCAAGTAATA
>JBBMJZ010413114.1:13240272-13250360 GCA_037833815.1 Zingiber zerumbet | reverse complement strand
AGACCCTTTGAGAGTTGTCCCATCGGCGGTAACCGATCGGGAGAGAACGGGAAGTAGAGCCCGATGCATGTCCAGCAGAGCCAAGGAGTGGGCCGTTTGAGAGCATGTCCAATCGAGAAAGAACAGAAAATAGAGCCCCATGCAGATGATCCAGCGGAGTCAGGGAGCAGGGCCCTTTGAAAGTCTGTTCAATTAAGCTTAGCCTATCAAGAGAAAGAAATCTTGATAGGTCGGTTACTCAGCTTTTGACCTACTGTGAATTTTAAGTGACACATATAGTAACATGTTGACCTTGGACTCTACTAAAGGCCCTTCCTATTCACCATATCACACTACATTTGATTTTTTTTTTTTTTTTCCAGTTCAAATTACATAAATACTATCGTACGTTCGAGGATCAATGGCACTGATACAGTGAAGAACTTTATCGATCAAGTTCTCTCAATTGCTAGCTCGCTGTATTCACTACTGTAGATAGAGAGTCATGATATAATTAACTAATGAGTAATGATATGTTTAAGAAAAAAAATAAAGCTTAAAGATAGACACATAAAGTTATGATCCATCATTTCACTTTTTGTGGGTCCTACTATTTTATATGTCTATCCTTGAGTTTTTCCTTGAGATTTTTTTATTGAGCATATTATTTTTCTTAATTAATAGTTATGCGAACAAAACGATTGAAGAAGATATCTTATTCAAAGTTGGAGGCGGTTGGAGAAGCCCTTTCGAAATTCACCATCATCGTGTCATTTTTGTTCGAATGCGACGAAGTAGGCAGAGGGCTCGAAAAGCTTCCCGTTGCAAGAATTTGTTCCCGTTCATCGTCTGGTCCCCTCCACACTTCGGCCACCGGGGACGCCCATGCACCGACGTCATAGGAAGCGACAATGTGCGTGGGCCAATGATCAGATGAACATCTTTGATTTTAAGAATTTTTGGTAAATTGGATGAACAATAATTTATATAGAAAAGAATAGAAATTTTTTAAAAAAAATCATGGTGTATGTTGCAGAGAAATCTGTGTAATGAAAGATCACTGCCTCGTGCGCGACAGCCTGGAGCCGATCATCTTCTGCTCGAACCTCTTCACTGCGCCGGCGGCGCGGCGGAGGGTGTCGTCGAGCACGTACGGGGTGCCGTCGTAGGTGAGGGCGGTGGCGTTGACAAACTCCCTGCAGGGCTCGCGGCGGTCGGCGATGGTGCCGTGGTAATGGAAGTATCTGATCCGGCCTTCCGTCTTGTGCGCACTCCGGCCGGCCACGTTCTGCGACATGTGCACGCCCGTCGCGAACGCGCTCCGCGGCTGGATCGCGTACTTCCGGTCTCGCCTCACTCCCCTCTTCACGTCCCTGTACACCAACTTCTCCATTCCCCACATCCTACCAACAAGTCGAATCGAATCGAAGTTGTTATATTTATGATCGATCTCGATCAGAAGAAATGGAGGTAGCTAAGATTAAAATATAATGGCACCTTGGAGTCTTGCCGTAGGCACTGGATTGACAGAGCTTGCTGGACATGGGCATCTGCTCGATGGTGAACTGCGAGTATCCGTCGAGCGAGGCGACCACCGAGTCGAGACTCGTTTTGGGAGGGAGATAGAGGAACTCGTCGATGTCGAAGAAGAAGATCCATTTCGCCATGAACTTGTACCTGTGGAGGCAATCGTTCACCACCAGGAATTGATTGTGGTAGTAGCCGTCGAACCTTTCTTGCTCTCTGATGTCCTGCAATGTCACCATTCCCTTCTCCGCCCACGGCCGCAGCACCTCCATCACCGCCGGGTGGACGCCGCCGGCGTCGTGGATGACGAAGTGGGACTTGCTCACGCCGAAGAACCGCGCGTGGTAGGCCATCCATTCCCTGACGCGCTGCGGGCTGAGGTCGCCGTAGAGGGGGGAGCCGCAGTAGAGGTACTCGTACTTAGGCGGCGCCGAGAAGATGGACTCGTCCACGCTCCCTGGAGCTTCCTCCACCGCCACGAAACTCTCGGCGGTGGTGACCTCGCGGTCCCCGCCGCCACCCGTGGTGGCGTGGATGACGAGGCGGCCGCCGGAGCCGTCGAGGCCGACGGCGCTCGGGAAGGTGCAGTTGACGACGACGACGGTGTAGACGCGGCCGTAGCCCCAGTCGGGGAGGATCTTGTAACCAGTAGCGAAGATGGGGGCGGAATTTTCGCCGCCGCCGCCGCCGTGAGGGATCCACTCGCACTCGAATCGGGGCTTGGCGAAGACATGGAGAGGCTTGGAGGCAAGCCCCACCACAACGAAATTGTTCGCGCCGCCCCGGTAAGCTCCCATCTGGATGAAGAGGTACGCGGCGGAGCCGACCGGATTGAAGGACCTCTTCACGACGGAGTCATTCCCGAGCCGTTCTGCTCTCAGAGAATGAACAATTTGAGGAAGAGAAGAAGAAGAGGAGGAGGAGGATAGATCAACAGGGTGAGATGGAGATGAATCAACTGCGGAAAAATATGAGAGAAAGCTAGAAGTTGAAGGGAAGAGCTCAAACAAAGTGATCAAAGAGCAAATGAAGAAGAGGGAGACGAGGAGGAGCCTCACCTCAGCACATTTCCATGAAACATCAACAGAAAAATTCTTGTCATCCTTGTGCTTCTCCTTCGCCATTATTGTTACAACTTACAATAAAGAAGAGGTAGGGGGAAGAAGAAGAAGAAGAGTGCGTGCAGCAGAAGAGAAGAAGATGCTTTGCTTTCAAGAGCAACAATGGCCAAAGCAACTTTACGCGTCCAAATATCGTGGTGGATACTTTCAATATTCTGTAATTATGTTCTTGGAAAGATTTGAGGAAAGAGACAGGAATGAAAAAAGAGAATCAAAGTCTGAATTGGAGATGTGCAAGGCTGCGCTATCAACCGATCTGAACGCGCCATGTGAATTGATATGAAGCTTCCATTCAAACGCGACTGTAGATTTGGCAGTCAGTCATTTTTGCAAAATATTTCTCCCAAAGATCGCACCTGTTTCTCAAACAGCCCATCATACTTTGACATTGTCAGATCTTCTTCTATTGGTTTACAGTTGTAATTGGAGTGGGCAACAACCTAGGGTGGCAGTGATAGAGGTGGTGATCATCTGATTACAAAATTACAAAAAACACCTAGATATGGGCTAGATCAGATTAGGATATGTGAAACTTGTTCGATAAGCTTGTTTATATTATTGTGAGATCGATTCGAGAGTGTTTGTAAGAATAGAAAATTGTCTGTTGTTTGCATTTTGAAGCCTTTCTTGATTTAGGCAGGTGAGCTACTGCAAAAGGTTTGGTTAACTCCTAATGAATAACGTAATGCATGGGCATGAAAATTTTAGAAAAAAGATCTTTGCTAGTAAGACACATGCACATTTAGCAGAGAAGAATATGGGAAATCATGTATCATTGTTGGCATCATGCTGTAACCATTTGATAGGTAATTAAGGAAAAAGTTAGAGACTCGAGGCATGGTATCCAAAGACAATTGCCGCACTGTTGAAGAAACTACTAACATCAATAATCTTCAAGTGGAAACAGAAGATTGCATACTGGATAGAGTTTATGCAAATCTAAGTGGAAACAGAGTATAGCAACTTATTGATTATCTTACAATGAGTGCTATCGTTATCATCAGTATATCTTCACAAAGCTTCCACAAATACTCCCTCGAATCAAATTTTCATTAACAACAATCCTTTTCCTTTGCAAAAAGTAAGATGGATTCTAGTGTTATCAAATTACACAAGTTCACAAAGATGATCAACCAACACTGTTCATAAATGTTAATGAATTAGTGTTTAATTTTGTTTATTTTATATATTGTTTATAATTAAATTAATCTAAACACTCTTTATTGAACCGAACATTAAATTTATTAAATTCATTTACAACCCTACTAAATTTCATTCCCACTAGGTTAATAGGGTCACTAAACCTATATAAAAGAGTTCTATGGAGGGATTTGCTAATGTTTGATAAAAATCAATATGTTTAAAATGCTAGTTTATCTTATCTCAACTTATAGGACAATTAATTTTTAGTCCTGTAAATTGCACCTTTTCCAATTTTGATCATGCATATTATCTACAAATTCACATTATTAGTACATTAACTTGTATTTCTTTTCCAATTTTAATTTTTTTTATTGTCCGGAATTCAAATTGACCACTAGTAAGTATCTAGTTGGTGGCGGCAATGTTAGCATGAAAAATTAATTTAGGCATTTTTTACTTTTGATGGATAAATCATCTATATGTGGCAAATTTTTTAAGTCCACCAAAGCATTAATATTTTTTAAAGAATTTTATTTTTAAGGTGACGTGGATTTAATTTTGTGTTCCTTATTTATTTTAATACTTTGGTTTACTTAAAAAATTTACCACCTAGGAGATTCATCTACCAAAAGTAAAAATACCCAAATTAATTTTTAATGTCAGCATCCTTGCTGTCATCTAGGTAATTACCGATGATCAATTTAAATTCCAAATAAAAATTATTGAAATTAGAAAACAATGCAAATTAATGAACTAAGAATGTGAATTTATAGATAACATCATCAAAATTGGAAAAAAAAATGCAACTTACAAGACTTGCTACTCTCTTCCTCTAGCCTAAGTTGTCATGAAGAGTGAATGAAGAAATTTCTACATTAGAGCCATGTAGACACTGCCATCCATCAATCTTAATGTTAATATACATTCCCAATTATGCATTTATTTATTTATTTATTTTTGAAACATGGTCTTAATTATTCTATCAATAAAGTTCTTCATTGATCACATTCACTTCTGAGATCCAGATTTGGTACATGATCAGATGCATGCATGAACAATATATGTGCCTCAACTTAATTAACTTGCTGCCATAATTTGCAGCTAAAAAAAACGACTAACTCAAGTAAAACAGTGAAGAATTATACAACCTAGCAATCCCATTGCAGTTCCTCCATGGATCCTCCTCCATTGTAAAAGTCTCCACAAGGCAACAAAGAATTGTCCATCATCTCGAGATCAAACGTTGCGGCGGCGGCGGCAGCACCGCCACAATAGGCTTCCATCATCAACCCCTTCTCGCTGACGTCCAGGGTGGTTTGCACTTCCATCAGTTCATGATCCTTCCTTTGCACCACTTCATCTCCCACCTCAATTTGGTTTAGGGCTTCGAAATGCTCCATGTTGCTACCATCCCACATGCAATCATCCATAAAACTAGTTTGATTGTTGATGAACGAAGAGGAGGATGCAGTGTTTGTGTGGCCTAAAGAGGAGGAAGATGAAGCATTAGTGAAGCTCATCAGCACATGGTTGTCTTGGTAATGGAGGTTGGACGCAGGGACTATGCTCTCATGCAACCCAACATCAGATTGTGGCAGTCTCACCAAACTAGGTAAGGTGGTCAATTCCACAGAGTTCTTGGCCATTTTTTTTATATCAGAACCTTTAGTTCTATCAAAGCCTTTGTTAGGGGAGCTAATGGTGAAGGGTGCAGTGGTGGAAGATTGGAAAAGCTCATTGTCTGAGTTGTTGGAGCTGTAAGTCGAGGGCCAGGGCCGCGAAGCCGGCATTAGGTTGTGTGTCTTTGGATCCAAGCCTTGAGCAATCAACTTCTTCTTTACGCATGAGTTCCAGAAATTCTTCACCTCATTGTCTGTTCTTCCGGGGAGATGCTTTGCTATTTGAGCCCATCTGAGTGCAAAAGTTACAAACATCAAAGGCCTCGTGCAGGAACCTGAGGAAAAAAAAATAATGAAACCCTAATTAGGGATCCAGGATTGCACCTGTTGCCTAAGATTCTGTGCACATCTATGATAATTCTTTCTTCTTCTACTGAGAAGGATCCCCTCTTTAGGTCAGGCTTCAGGTAATTGATCCACCTCAGCCTGCAACTCTTCCCACATCTCTGCAACCCTAAAATTGATCCCAAAGAAGTGAATAAAGAAAGATCAGAGAGAGAGAGAGAGAGATAGAGACCTTATATACACCTGCTTCTTTAGGGACAGTGCTCCAGCAAGCATGGCCATGGGTGGTGATATAGTTGAAGAGCTTCTCATCTTCTTCAGGCGACCAGAGTCCCCTCTTGATCTTCTGCTTGCTGCAGCAATGGTGACCCATTAATTTCCGAGGGCAAGCACTATTATCCCTGTCCAAACTATTATATATACAGCCCTGCCTGGTCCAACCCTAATGGTACAGTGGTTGTGCTATGTTCTTGTGAACAATTCTCTTATCATAAGAGCATATGCACCGTTTCTAAAGAAACTAACGAAGACAAGGAAAAGTGGTGTAGCTTAATCCACACTCATGACCAAAAACACCCAGCAAGAACTTTCTTGTGTTTCATCCAAACCCTCAATTTTCCTGTCCAACGCATGAGAATATTATATAATATCGGGTCAAAAGATGAATTAATTATGAGCAGTACGTTAATTCTTGAAGAAGCTTGGTATATATATCAGCAATACAAGTGATAGCTATCGCAATGAATTCTCTCACTCGAGCATTGGTACTTGTACTGAAGTGAAAAGAGCAAATAAACTATCGACATAAGAAAAGATTTGGTCCATTCTTATGACACAAATCCAAAATAAGCAGGATGGTTGCTGACGAATTTTAATATGTGGCACATGAATGCATTTTTTAATATGTCCACCAAATGTACGATCGAAAAAAAAAAAAAAAAATCTAGTGGCCCGTGATATTGAGTTGTTTGTTTGTATAGGTGTTCAGTAATCAAGATAAAAAAGAGCAGTGCGGTGACTCTTGTAGCTTATCTCCTTTCTCCACTCAAAGGTTTCTTGTTTCTTGGGGGTGTGTCAAAGTTGTGGTGGATGGTTGTTTAATCCCCAAAGCTTCCTAAACCCTTTTGGATTCATCCCTTACTTGTTAACTCCCAGTGTTTTGTTAACAAGAATAACTGGAAGCCGAAAACGATGGTGAGAGACCTCATCACAGTTGAAGGACAGGATGCATCAAGCTGCCTTTAAGCCTTGCTTCACTCCTTTTAAGTCCATCTCTCTCTTTGGGTCTCTAAGTTATCGAATCAAGAACCCTACTTGATCATGTGACTCTTACAAAACTCTTAATCAACTTTGACCTTTGAACTTATAAACAACCTACTAAAATCCAATTAAACCTCGACCTCTTAGATTTTCAATTATTATAAAAAACTTTGGTTAGAGTTTGACTTCTTTGACTTTCAATCATTCTGTCAAACTTTTGATTAACCTTGATATGCTAAGCTATTGCCCAACCTTAACCAGTTGGACTTTTAATCAACTTGTACAACCTACACACTCAACACCCATATAAAAAAAAATACAATATGATATTAACTTTTTGTTAATTATATCAAACAACTTAATCAAGCTCGACCACTAAAAGTATGATTGTTGATATGGCGATTGAGGTGGGCCCTCTAAGTGAAGTCAAACTTAAGAACGCCGACTGATATGATAGTCAAAATCAAGGAGTGTTAGCATTCTGGGCTAGTGCATATGATTGTTTCAACTGAACGTTCATCCTATTAAACCCTTTGGTCGTTCGGACAATGGTTAGAGTTTGGAACCGAGTCGGTACACTCCAGAGTAAAGTCCTCTTCATCACTCAGGCTATACTATGATCAACTATTCTAGTCAAGCCATCCAATCTAACAGACCTATGGTTTGATCGGATAAATAGAACACTTGGTATGATCGAACTCAGTGGTTAAACAGATGGGCCGAGTGAGGGATGAGTCCTCGACAACTTTATAAATCTAATCGGCTTGTCCTTACAAGTGATTGTCGATCGGGTCACAGGAGGAACTCAGTCGGCTTGACATCTAAACATATGTTGGTCCCTTCAACCCAACTGCCTAATATTCATTTTTGGTGTCTTGTGTCATGGAGGACAAAGAATATTCTGCATACAAACTGTATATTAGAACCTTCCTCTCTCCCAAACAGAGAGATTGTGAGTCTATTTTGGGAAAGATATTAGAGCATCTTTATGGTTTGTCCTTTTTTAGAAATATTTTGAGATTAGTGCACAAATAAATAATAACACTATAAAAAGGGGTATTCATCTATAGGCGGAGGTATGCAATGCTACTCAATTTTACACACTCATAAATACTATTCATCCTACTGTTTATCTATTTGACTCGATCACTGACTTGAGTGTCAGAGAGCCTACGTCGGGACCCCTTCCCTGGCCCGATCACTAACACTCCTTTTGACACGCAAGACCGCTCGAAGTCACTTTTTGCTGAATCAGAGTCTTCAAGCAGTCAATGCCAGAGTTACCTTCTCAGCCAACCATTTTCATTACTTTCAGACGGGATCATATTTGGTGTCATTTGTGGAAAATTCATCTGCATCTAAAACGTGAAGATGGACGAGACTGGATGACTCACCATAGTAACTTTGTCACAAGAAGATTTAGAATTATTAATAGTCGCCCGAGCGGCTAGATTGGCACAACAACAACAAGCAATGACCGGATGCCCTCTTCCTAACAACCTAACTGTATCTGTAACCGACCCACAGTTTAAGCGCAAAACCCGAATGGAAGGCCTGGCCGAAACCAACAAATCCATCCTCCCCCGATTGCCATCCCGCTAGCACCTATGCAGCCGACTAGCCTTCCACACGTACCTTCATCATTGATTGCATATCACTGAGCATTGTTCCGAACGCCCCTTGATGACATGGGCCCAACGGAAAGGTCTCAGGGATCATCTTCTGAGAATGCACTTGCCAATGACCTGAAGAAACGTAAAGCTCCGATGGCTAGCGACTCTCCTAAACGGGCAAGCATGTCGTTCTCCTAGGAAATCTTAGAAGATAAGTTGTCGAGTCATTTCTGACCCCTGTCGATCGGAGAATACAGAGGAGCAACCGCCCCCCCCAGAAGACCATATATTCAAATTCAAAAAAGCAACTATCCTCCATCAGTATACAGATAGAGTCAAATGCCTAGTGTCCCTCACCACCCTATCTGGCTCGGTACAAAGATGGTTCAACCGTCTCCCGACCGAGTCCACCTACTGCTTTAAGGATTTCCATAAGACATTCCTTCATCACTTTGCCGGCAGTCGCCGCTACCACAAGATGGCACTGAGCCTGTTTTCTCTCAAACAAGCACCTAAGGAGACTCTGAGGACTTACATTAGAAAAATTCAATCAAGTGGTTATGGATATTCCCTAACTCAGCTACCCTGGAGATTTTAGTGAGTGTCTTCTCTCAAAAGCTCACAATGGCAATTTCTTTCAATCCCTCATTAAAAAGCCTCCGAGGATTTTGCTCATTTGCTCGGACGAGCCATCAAGTATATCAATATTGAAGAAGCTCAACCCGCTCAAAAGAAGGAGGTGGCTCCTTCTGCTCCTATCGCGCTCCCTAGCACCGAGTGCCCCCTCCTACTTTGCCACCCAAAGGGCCCTGACCGGGCCATCCATCACATCACCATGAGCCAAGGCCACATGCAATCCAATGTGTAGAAGCCAGACAGACACGCTTCCCCGAGCTCCAACAATGGGCTTCCATGTTTTGCACCTACCACTGCTCAGGAACTTACAATATAGAAGATTACTATCATTATAATCAAGAGTTATGCCAATCGGTTAATTAGGGGTTTCGCAAGTGATCCCCTTCTCCTAACCATTAGTGTCATCGTGGACTGAACAGACTCCCAGGCTGGAGCCTTGAAAGGGTCGATCGGAACCAACAAAGGCCCCAACAAAAGAATAACTGAGCACCGGCTTGAGCATCTATAGAACAGCCTCGCCAGTTAACTGGAGAAAAAGAAAATCATATCAATATTGCCTGGGTTGACATTGGTATGGTTGCAGGAGGCCCGACCGATCGTGATTCCAATCAGATAAGAAAGTCATATGTCCACCGACTAGAGATCCACGCGGTCGAATGTAGCCAAGAGAAGGCACAGGGGCCAAAAATCATCTTTTGATTTTTGGCCCTTGATCCAGCGGTAAGAAGGGGCTTCTGCCCCAATGAGGGTCAATGACACGTGGAAGGTCAAGGCGGTCAACACCATATATATATATATGTATATATATATATATTCTCCCGGTCGAGTGACACACCTGCCCGATC
>JBBMJZ010413114.1:13185748-13206225 GCA_037833815.1 Zingiber zerumbet | reverse complement strand
GCATATTTAATACTACACTCGAATTCTGGAGATGTAGCGGTCTTTGCCGAGACATTACAGTCGGACCTTGCAATGCGTTCCTTCCGGGGAACTACCTAGCATTAGCACAATAGTTGTATTCATTCATTGAATATTTGTTATAGTTTTAACGCTGACTGGCAACCTAACGCAACCCTTCTCCTTTATCTGGGCTCAGCCATAACCTAGTTCAATAGAACCAATAAGTGAGAGCCCCACTATGCTTTAGGTTGAAACAAGCCAAAATTTACATGTGTGGGTGCCACCACCTTTTATTTATAGCTATAGGGTGACCTAAAAAACCAAAAGGAAGCCCATTTAGAAGAGGTCTATGTAGACTACATATCTAGTTTGGGTTTAAGTTACCATTACAATCCAAATAAAAGGTAGAAATTGAGCCTACAATTTTAAATTCCTACTACATAGGTATGAAATTTAAGAGACTAATTAAGCTCATCTAAGGCTTGAATTAGGTTGACTAAGCAGGCAAACCTGCTTCAATTGTAGCTATGCCTTAACATCATCAATTATCACATTAAGTGCTTCCTCTATCTTTTTAGTCTTAGCTCTTATAATTGGGCTGATGCATAATGGATCATCAATAACATTTAGAGTGTGATGATCCTTTTCTTCCATGACTTAGCTTTGATCCCCATCATTAGCTGGTTGAGTCGCAACTTGATCTCCATCCTTTAACTCCACACTGTTGGCTGAAATTAAGGAAGACAAGATACTAATGTTGGCTGGAACTAAGGGAATAAAAGATTGTTCTTGCTTACTGGAAATAAAAAGGAAATGGTCGCTGGAATAGGGAAGAGGGAAGAGAGAACTTTTCTCTTTTCGCCGGCAGCCTTGGCTAACTCTGGTGGGCTTCGGCAGCTGCTAATATTGGTGGCTGGAATTGGTGGAGGGGAGGAAAGGAAAAAGCTGCTGTTGCTGCTGCTACTGGAAGAGGGAAAGAAAAACTGTTTACTCTTGTTGCTGAAAAACAAGAAGAGAGAAGAGGGTTGTTGTTGGCCGGCTGGAACAATAGGGAGGAGAGAAAAGGAAGGATTGGGGCTGCTGTTGAGAAAAGAAGTGAAGGGCTTGCTGCTGTTGGAAGAGATGAAGGAGAATAAGGAGAGGGAACACATACAATATCTCATTCTTTTGGTTTATTTTCTTCCTTCTTTAACCTCCAATCCATCATTGACGCTATAAATTGGAGTGTGGACACAAGAATAATATCTTTCTAGTCAAAGATCGAAACAATGACACAACTCAAAATTTTAAACTTTGACGCCGAGTGGTATCAAGTTTTGATGATTTACTAGAATGACGCATTTTGATTATTTTGCCGGACACGATAAGATTTCAAGCTATGATGGTGCTTTTAGGTTTTGGATTTTCATCTGTCTAGGTTGGGATGTTATAACATCCACAAATGAAGTGGACCATCCCTAGTGGGAAATCCAATCAATCTCTTCTACATAGAATATGACCTCTATTCAAAAGGCTATCAAGTCGTTCTAGGAGTTATGGAGAATTGGTAGATGGTTAAGTTCCAACCATTCAATCCTAGCATAAACAACTCTTGAAAATAGTAATGCAATTAGGCAAAGGAGCATAAAATTGCCTATTTGGGAAGGCCGTGAAAAAAAAAGGAATTTGGTATATGATATTATAGGATCAAGGAGAGTGTAGGGATGAATACTTGATCAAACTTTCGACAAGACAAAATTAGTTGTATTGGAAACAACAATAATGAATATGAAATTATTGCAATTAATTCATAAATAGAGAGTGGTCTCCTTAGTAGGCAACTAAAGCTGGAGAGATCTTTCATACATTTCCCTCTTACAAGACAGAATTTTGAGCACTAGGGAACCTTATAAGGCAACACAATTATAAGAAGAAATATTGGAAGCTTTGAGCACTTGGGGAATCAAGAGAGTAAACTTTTCCCACATGCTTTCCCGAGCTACCTTGACCCCATATATATAAATAAACAAACCAATAGCTTTCTTCTCTCTCTTAGATATCAACTATCTAGGTTAGCAATCGACTAGTCAAGCTTCATCGGTTGAATTTTTGTGAGTGATTTGATGATTAGTTGTAACTTTTCTAGCATCAATAGTAAATTAGGTTAGGAAAAAATGTTCCCCGTAATTTACCTGTTTGTATTTTGTCATGGGATCGATGATACTGGGTCACTTGGGGTGAGCGATATTACTTTTTGCTCTAATAGTAAATTTAGTAATAGTCAATTGATGCCTAGCAATTGATGACCCCCAAAATCAGAATGAATTGAAATATTATGTTTGATTTTGTTTGGTGCCTAGTCAGTCGACTGGTCCTCCAATTATTTGATATCAACTGTCAATAGAATGGTATGCCATTTCCAGCCGCTTCTAGCTTGAATTCATGCTTACCTTTGTTCTTCTAAAGTACTAGCACTTCCATGTTGACTTGACCTTGGTGTTAGGAGGTTTTCGAGACCTCCGGAACTTTCTCCTTGCCAAGAAGCTCCTCACTTCTGTGACTTCCTCATGTTTGTTGGCGGGTCCTTGTCGTCAGGACATCATGCACCTTCCTGCCTAGTGATTCATTGGAACTTCCTTTGCTTAGTGTTCGGTCTTTGACTTGTTGAGGCTTCTTTTGCTTAGCGTCCGATCCTCGAGTTTCTGGAACTTCTTTTGCCTAGCATTCGTTCAGGGACTTCCTTGGCATAATGCCCAATCCTAGTGATCCCTGTTAGAACTTTCTACCTTGTCTATACACTTGACATTCATGTGAGACAAATAACATGTCTAATGTAAACATTGGCCAAATATCAACACCATGTGCATGATTGCATCAACAAATATGTGATCTCCAGTTTGGCCTTTGTGATGGTGGAAGGCTTGGGTTTATGGCCTCATTGTTTAGCTTTTGCTAGCTGAAACATGTAAGGTTGTAGGAGTTTTAATTGTGTCATCAGGACTAGTATAGAATAACCTAAACAGAGTAGTTCCACTGAGTTAGATTCAAATCTGCCAAATTCAAGATTTAATTTGGTAGTGAAAACAGTTTTGCCAAAGTGAGTGCAGTTCATCCGAAGGTTGTGCATGTGTGGTCATGTGTATAAAGGTGTATTTGGGATCATTGATAAAGGAGTTAATTAGAGATGCAAGATGGAATTAGAAGAAATGGGCATTTACCAAAGTGGCAATAGGAAACTTCAACAGGAATAAAGTGGCAACTATACTGCAACAGAAACTCAAGGTATAGAGCTCTTCCAATATTAAAAGAGTGAAAGTAGAGAGAAAAAGAATTTTCTTTCTTTTTTTTTTTTTGGGGGGGGGGGGCTCAAGATTGATAGAGTATCAAGAGTTACGAATAATAAGAGAAAATCAATAAGGATTTTGCATCAAATTCCACTTTATAAAAAATTAATTGATATGGTTACAATTATCCATTAATTCTAAAGGTACATGGATATGAGATAAGTGTACTTTGAGATAACCAATTGTGGGAACAACATTTTAATCCATCTTGTATATGTTTAGCTAATGAAAAGCTTAACATGTGTCTAAATAGTTTAGCTAATAGTTGAAACCATGAAGGACATGTTAGATCCACTTGGACATCCTGGCAATATGGAGCATTGTTATTGAACAGACACTTATTTTAAGGTCTAAAAGGAGAGTTGGGATACATGAAAAGAGACTTAAGAAGCATTTGAGACTTGCGACACTGTTCTACAGTAGGCTGGGCAACAACAATCATCTCTTCGAACACTTCAAAAAACAATCATCATTCTAGACTAGATTGCCCAATTCCCTTTTGGCCCCATTTTGCTCAAGCAGCTGCACCAAGTCTTGCAGAGTAGCTTTCCCATAGCCCTCACTACCTGTTAAACCCAAACAATCAAACTTCCAAACAATAAGAACTGTGTACAAAGAGTAAATAACTCTTCTATCTCACCTTATAGATTGAAATATATTCCTAGGTGAAGAAGTGCTACTAGCAGAGCTCAAACCTTTAATTGAGACTTTCTATCTCCTTGATTATTTTTAGCATGTTTTCGCAAGTGTTATAATACCCAACAACAACCAAATATCTTTTAAATTATGGTTTGAACGGTCACGAAAAGTAGTCTGCAGAACGAACTTAGTTAACCTAAATAAAGATCAGGCCAACCTACATAAAGAATTTGACTGTTACGATCCAACAATATTAGGCCAATCTAATAAGTGATTTGGTTGCCACAGCCAACCTTAGGCTGACATACTTTGAAATAAAAAGTTAGCTCTGCAAATTCTACCACTTAGGTTGACCTAACAAAAGGCCTAGGTTGACCTACCTGGTCAATTTCAAAAAAGGATTTGTCTTCTAGGATGTGCTTCTTAGATTGACCTACCTTCATGTACATATGTTAACCTATCAACTAGCTAGGTTAGCCTACCTTCAATCGAAAAGGTAGATATCTAGGATTCTCTTCTAGATCACCCCAACAAACCTGTAGATCACCTTAGAACCCTAAGACATAATTCTAAAGCTATCTAAATCCTTCTCGTTCCTCTTTCCATTTAGCATTGCATGTGTTCAACTTGAAAGCTGATGAAACTAGATCCAAACACATTACTAAATTTCTAAGTATAAATAGACTCAATTAGCTATGCTTTGTAAGGTAACAAATCTTTCATTGACTATCATTTATCTGAACATTTGTCTATCCAAAATGATGTAATACATGAGTTATCTACAGCTGATCTTCAAAGTTGATAACTTACATCAAGGTAGAAGTTCCACATAGTCCCGTGTTTGTCCTATGAATGATTTAATCACACATTGAATGTATTTAAGAAAGATAAGTAAAGATGTCTACAAGTCTATGACAATGATATTAGTTCAAACCATCAAACTTAAGCTTGTTAAACTCAAAAGTCATGTGAAGTCTATTCATAATTAGTTATACCCCATCAAAAAGCCATCACTCTTTTTCATATTTTAGTTTAACTTTAGTTAGATATTGTCTTATGACTCATGTTTGTCCACTCATTTTGCAGCACATATACCTTTGTACTTGTATCCCTTTTTGAATACAACTAGTAAAACAAGGCCATTCGAGTATCTAAGGTTGACCAGCTTGGGAGTTATCGGTGCTCTGGTGAAGGTACCTTCTATTTTCACTCCACCTATGTTGTCTGTTTCAGACAAAGATTTTATTTGATAGCCTTGAATTTTTTGCATTATATTTGCAATTGTATTTACTTGAGAAAGTTATGAACTCATTAATGATCTCAATTGCAGGTAGATGAAACTGAGGTCATTGGATTTCTTCTCCGAACTGAGATAATTCCATTGTGTCTGCGCACAATGGAGATGGGTAGTGAACTCTCAAAAACCGTATGTGATCCAAGTTATAACCTATTATTATTGGAGAAATGTGACAAATTACTGTTACCTCTGCATGTTTTTGTTACATTGCCTTTTTTTTTTTCTTTTTTAATAAGGGAATGTTATGTTTCCACTTCGTGTACATGAACTATATGAATACTAAAAAAACATTGACATGTTGGAACTAAACACTGTACTTATTTGTTATTTTTTAACTTGTATTTTATCAAGCAATACCATTCAATTTTATTAATAGTTTTATCTTGTGTACATGTTGATGTAGAACGTGTGTATTGAACTTATGTGCATACATGTCCATGGATAAATGTGTTGTTCTATGGCTTCTATTATGAATTTTATGACCAAGATGCAAGATTTTCAGTATTTAGTTGGTAACTTGTAATGTGCTTATCTAAATTGGTAGTATTTGTGAAATCTCATTTCAATTTGGTATCTTGTCCTTTTTGTAGGTTGCAACTTTTATTGTCCAGAAGATATTGTTGGATGATGTGGGGCTTAGCTACATTTGTGCAACTTCAGAACGATTTTATGCTGTAGGCCAAGTCCTTGGATCCATGGTCACATCACTTGCTGAAAGACCATCAGTGAGATTACTGAAGCATATAATTCGTTGTTACCTCAGGCTTTCAGAGCACCAAAGGTATGCTTTGTTAGGCATGCTTTTTAGCTGGTAGAAAGGTGCCTTTGGATGTCCAAGATTAAAACCTCTTTTCTTCAATAAGTTTGTGATGCTTATTGAAAGTTTTATCCCAGTTGATAGTTTGTCTAAAATGTCACACATGCTAATCAAACAACTTAATTTGTTCATTCGCAGGGCATGTGAAAGGTTGATCAATTATCTTCCTGATATTCTAAAAGATGGTTCAATTAACAGTTATCTCCATGTAAGTGTTGTTGCTACTTCTCTTTCTTTTTCTTTTTGAAAATAATAAAGATAATTGGTGACCTAAGCTCGCCAAAATGTATTTATGAGTGATATATTTCCACAAATACAAGAATGACATTCTAAATCCACAAATTAGAAAAGAAAGGAATTCGAGAAATAGAATACTTGTACAAGTAAGTCCTAGCCTCAAAACATGGAATGTCAAAGGAATGGTGGAGACCGCTATCAACCAACTAGTATAAACCACCACCTATCCCTGTATAACCACAGAATTTCTCTTAAATAGGATTGCACACTTGTATGTAACCAACCTATTCAATTTATGCAATACAGCATTATATGAACATCGACTGGGCATCCAACATTTGAGCAAGTATGTTTAGAATTTTCAAAGGGATTCTAATGGGCGTAATGCCTTCATTTCTCCATTTGCTCTACCATAAATAAGCTTTCTCTGTGAGAAGAATGAACAATCCAGAAAGAGGATAGTTCCGCCTGAGTCCCTTTAAGCACCAGAATTAGATGTTTACACTGAACCAATATCTTGCTCTTGTGACACTAACCAGAGAATCTCAGAAGCATACGTGGTACTCTTTTGCATCTATTCCTTACAAAAAGGCAAACTGGAAATTGCTAGTTTGCTTTTTTGTTACGTGTTGTAAGCTCTTTGCCAACACTTCCGATGCAATTAATGTTCTAGAGTCATGTGATTTAAAATCTTGCAGTGTGATAGGTCCATCTTTTGGGAGCCCAGGGTAAATATTATTAATTATGTCCATTTTTTTTGCCAAGAAACAATAGAGTGAACTTGGATTTCTTAACATGCAGGATGGTTTTTCAAAGAAAATTAATGGCTAGCAGTTCTAGCTTATTAGAGACATTTATACAATACCTTCAGCAGCAGTAACTTGGATATAGAAATCAGCTAAATGATGTTTCCAATAGATGGCTAGCAAGAAACTATAAAAGGTGCTACCAATTGAGTTCCCTACCAATTGGTCTACTAGCTGCATTATAGTATAGTTAAGCTTAGCATGAATTTTCAATCTACCATCATAGAAACAAAGGCCCCTTGGGTCTGTTTTCATCACCCCCATTACTTCATTAACTGAAAAGTTATTTGTATCTCCTTTTAGCTAGCTCTAGAATTCCATTCCTAAAGCAAATCATCCCACTTCTTAGAACATATCAAATAGAACGGTCATTCATTCTTATTGTTATTTCATACCTAGGGATCCATAAAATGTACAACAATCTTTGAATTAGTGTTCCCAATGATTGGATATTGTTTGATGCCCACTGAGATCTAACTGACACTGACAGCTGAAAGAGGTGTGAGTGATTGTTGAGGCTGCCATGAATAACATTTCAGCCCATCTAGGTGCTGAGTAGCCAAAGAATAGATGCTCTATCAAACATAAATGATAATCTGAGAACAGAAGATAAATAACGTAGTGCAATGATCCTCTTTTCTGGTTGAGTTTCACTTTTGTATTCACTTTACTTTGCAAAACTAGTTATGCAAGAATTTGAAATTTCTACTAGCTAAAGAGTGCTGAACAAAACCATTAGATCCTGTCAAACAGCTGTCACAGCCTGTACAGATTTGACAAGCTGTGAACAAATTTCACAGCTTGTATAGCTGTGTCAAATAGCTGTTGTGAATTCACAGCTTGTACATAAATAAAATAACTGTGAGCTCAAAGTAGGAAATCAAGAGATTTAGTTAGAAATATATTAATTTCTTATATATAGTATAATTAATTTTCTATTCTCTCTTCTATTGTAATGTTATATACAATGGATAATTTCCATTCTGAATGTAATACAATTTTTGAGTAATATCATTTCTATCCACATTTTTTACATGGAATTAGAGCTTTAGTCTTTATTGCTAATTCTCTTTTCTATATTTCTTCATCATGGCTGATTCTCAAACAACCATTTCTAACAACCCTACACAATCTATTGTGTTTAATGATAGTAGTTTAGTCCAGAAAATTGGTGATCTGCAGAATATTCAGGCTTCCAATCAACTCAATAGGAAGAACTATTTGAAATGGTCTCAGGTTGTTCGTAGTACTTCAAAAGCAAAGGGAAACTTAGCCATATCCTTGGGACAGGACCTGCCATCGACTAATCCAATTTTTAAGGCATGAGATGAAGAAGATTATGATTATGTCTTGGTTATGGGATTCCATGGAACCATCCATCAGTGATACATGTATGTTTCTCTCTATTGCTCATGAAATTTGGGATTGCATTATCCGCACTTACTCAAAAGCCCGTAATGCTGCCCAAGTTTATGAACTCAAAGTCAAAGCAGGTGCTAATAAGAAGGGAGATAAATTAGTCATTGAATATTCCATGGTTTTACAAAATTTATGGCAAGAACTCGATTACTACCAAGTAATTGAGATGTAATGTGCTTCAGATGCTGCTGTTTTGAAGAATTTTATTGAAAAAGAGAATGTATATGATTTTTTGCCGGTTTAAATCCTGAATTTGATCATGTTCGGATCCAAATCATTGACAAAGATTGCATATTGTCCCTAGTAGAGGTGATTTCTCTACTCCTGGCTGAAGAAAGTCGACGAAGTGTGATGCTTGAGTGCTAACCCTAGATTAGCCCTTGCTGCCAAAATTGACTCGCAGGAGAAAGATGTATGACACGACATCGATTAAAGACAATAAGTCCATCTTTAGTGCAACTACAGTAAGAAACCTTGCCACACCAAAGAGACATGTTGGAAACTACATGGTAAACCACCAAGTCGAGAATGGGGAAGCTGTGGGGGGCAACACAAATCTCAAGTACACCTGATCGAGCAATCTCATATTAAAGACAACTCAATCCTTGGTAGATTCAACAGTGTAGAAATTGAGAAACTTCGAGGATTGTTGGGTTCCCTTGATAAACCGTCTGGCGCATGCTCTTTGACTCTCTCAGGTACCCCCTCACTCTCTTCTTGTATGAATTTCTCAAACAATTTGTTTGATAACTCATGGATAATAGACTCCGGTGCTACATACCACATGACCCCCAATTTTCAAAATTTTCACACTTATAATGCCAGCCCAAGAACAGAAAAATTATAGTAGCCAATGGATCTTTAGCCACTCCTGCTGGTTTTAGAAATGTTCATCTTACTCTTAACCTTATCCTCAAAAACATCCTCCATGTACCAAAATTGTCTGCCAATCTTGTTTCCATTCAAAAATTAACTACTGAACTTCACTGTCATGTCATTTTTTTCCTCTTTTTGTCTTTTCCAGGATCAGGACTCGGGGAGGAGGATTGGACTTACTAAGGAACATAGTGGTCTTTAATACTCCACTAAGAAGAATAATTTGTATCCTTTCATAGTTCTTCCAATAAGGACAATATTTGGTTGCATCACAAACGTCTTGGTCATCCCTCTTTTAGAGTTTTAAAGGTCATGTTTTCTCATCTTTTTTCAAGAATTGGATGTTTATGAATTTCAGTGTGATGTTTGCGAATTGGCAAAACATTCTCGTGTACCCTTTCCTATTAGTAATAAAAGTTCTACTCCTTTTCATTTAATTCATAGTGACATATGGGGTTCTAATATTCCCAATATTTCTAGGGCTCGATGGTTTGTCTCCTTAATTGATGATTATACTCGGGTTACATGGGTGTTTCTCCTCAAACAAAAATCTGATGTTAATATTATTATTCCTAATTTTCACTCAATGATTCAAAATCAATTTGGAGTGAAAAATCAAAAGTGTTAGAACCAATAACGTTAGAGATTACTTCAACCAAACTTTGTCCTATTTCTAATCCCAGGGGATTATTCATGATTCATCTTGTGTTTATGCACTCCAATAAAATGGAATAGCAGAAAGGAAAAATGGACACTTAACACTACTCGTGCTATGCTTTTCCACAACAATGCCCCTAAATCCTATTGGAGAGAGGCTATCCTTGATGCCACATACATGATAAACAGACTTCCTTCACATGTCCTAGATAACAAGAGTCTCATGCAACTCCTCAATAGGTTTTATCCTCATTTCTGAACCACAAATGGACTTACTCCTAAGTTTTTTGGGTGTACTGCTTTTGTTCATATCCACAGTCCACTTCGAGGTAAACTAGATTCTTGTGTCATCAAATGTGTCTTCCTTGGGCATTCATTTACTGAAAAAGGGTATAAGTGTTACCACCCTTCATCTCAAAAGTTTTACATCTCGGCTGATGTTACCTTCTTTGAACATACCCTGTTCTTCTCCAAGTCCTATCCTCAGGGGGAGATTTCAATGACAAAAGATAGCACTTGTGAGTGATTTGAACCCATTAACACTCTTGATCTTCCTCCTACTCTAGTTCGTATCGAATCACCTTCTATTCCATCTAGTGAGTCTCCTCCTAGTGATACTCCAAGTATCCCTATAGTGTATTCAAGGAGAAAGGCCGCTCCAGAATTGATTCAAGTCCAAGAACCTCAAACACAAACCTTCGACCCTGATGCTGGGATCATGGTAAGTTCTAACCCACCTTTACAATCTACTAAATCCACTGACCTAACAGATAGCCTTGACCTTTCCATTGCTACTAGAAAAGGTACTAGAGAATGCACCAAACACCCTCTCTATCCTTTATCTTACTATGTTTCTCTTAAACATCTATCACCAACTCACAAAAAATTCATTGCGAGTCTAAATACCATGACTATTCCTAATACTATTTTTGAAGCATCGTCAAACAAGGAATGAAGGGATGCTATGAGGGAGGAAATGGATGCATTAGAAAAGAATAAGACATGGGAGGTTGTTGAGAAGCCAAAGGGGAAGAATATTATTGATTGTATGTGGATTTTCACATTAAAATATAAAGCAGATGGATCTCTTGAGATATATAAAGCTAGGTTAGTGGCAAAAGGTTATACTCGGACTTATGGGGTAGATTATTAGAAGACCTTTGCTCCGGTTGCAACTCACACTTTAACTGGCAACTCTTGGTGGTAATATGGTGACATGGAGGAGCAAGAAATAAAATGTGGTGGCAAGATCATTTGTAGAATCAGAATTTAGAGCCATTACTTAAGGATTATGTGAACTACTCTGGTTGAAGATTATTTTGGATGATTTTAAAATTAAATGGGAATACCCCATAAAACTCTATTGTGACAATAAGTCAGTTATAAATATTGCTCATAATCCTATTCAACATGATAGGACTAAGTATATTGAAATTGATAGACATTTCATTAAGGAAAAATTGAAAGAAGGATTAGTGTGTATGTCATATGTCTCGTTAAAATTACAATTGGCTGATGTATTAACAAAGGGACTAACAGTTCTAGATTTCACGATCTCATAGTCAAGTTGGGAATGAAAAACATTTATTCCTCAGCTTAAGGGGGAGTGTCAAATAGTTGTCACAGCCTATATAGATTTGCTAAGCTGTGGATAATTTTCATAGATTGTATAGCTGTGTTAAACAGCTGTGAATAGATTTCATAGTTTGAACAGAAATTAAGGGATTTAGTTAAAAGGATATTAATTTCTTATATACAGAATAATTAGTTTCCTATTCTCTTTTTTATTGTAATGTTGTATATAATGGGTAATTCCCATTCTGAATGTAATACAATTTTTGAGTAATATCAATTCTATCCACATTTTTCACAGATCTCTGTGTGCGTGTGCGCACGTCAAAGCTTCATTAATAACATCCTTTCAGCATTCCATGTAGTGCAATGATCCTCCTTTAACTCCGTACACGATGAACCAATCATGGTCGGTCACAAGTCTGGATAAAGGAGGGTTGCATTAGGTTGCCAGCCAGCATTAAAACTAAGACAAATATTCAATGAATGAGTCCATTAAACTATTGTGCTAATTTTATGTCCTTCCCTGGAAGGAACGCATTACAGGTCCAATTGTAATGTCTCGGAAAGGACCGCTACGTCTTCAGAATTCGGGTGTAGTAATAAATATGCAAGAGTTATAGTTACAGGTCCCAGTGTAACGTATTCGTAAGGACCGCTACATCTTCATGAGAACTTGGATATCGTGTTAAATATGTAAGAGTTCTCATATAGGTTGGATAAGAATAAATAGTATAGAAAAATTATATAGTCTAATATTTAGAACATGGAACATAGGAAACCCTCATTGGTAAATCAATGGAGGTAGTAGACGCGATGATTAGGAGAAAAATTTATATTTTGTGTATATAAGTAGGCGAGAAGACAAAGATAATAGAGAACTCGAATTTTAAATTATGATACATGAAAGAGTAAACAAGAAATAGAGTGAGTATTGTTGTAGATAGTTTGTTAAATGATGAAGTTGTTGGAATAATTAGAAAACAAGATAGAATTATAGCTCTCAAGATAGTAGTGGTGAAATAAACTATGAACGTAATTAACATATATGTATCTCAATTAAGATTAGCTGAAGCTACTAAATTAAAGTTTTGGGACAACCTAGATGAAGTATTATAAAATATTCCACCAAATAAAATGATTTTAATAGGAGACGATATAAATGGGTATGTCGGAGTGAAAAATGAGGAATATGAGAAGGTACATGGAGTTATATGTTTGGAACGAGAAATGAAGAAAGAAAAACTATATTAGATTTTGCGATAGCATATGACCTTATATTAGCTAAAACATTTTTTAAGAAAAAGAACACTTGGTCATGTTTAAAAAATAGGAATAATAAATCATAAATTGACTTTATTATGGTTAGAAAGAAAGATAGAAAAATTTATAAAGATTGCAAGGTCATCTTTGAAGAAATTTTAACTATTCAACATAGGTTAATAGTGTTGAATATACGCCTCAAGTATAGTATAAATAGAATGAAAATATATAAGATCCATAAAATTAAGTTGTGAAAGTCAAAGGATGGAAAACAAAACATATTTAAGGAGAATGTAGTAGTACAAATATTAGGTGAAAGTTAAAAATAATACGATATGTGATAAGATAATATCAAAGTTAAAAATAATATGATATGAGATAAGATAGAATCAAAGTTAAAAATAATAGCTAAGAGTGTACTTGGTGAGTCAAAGATACATACACCAAGTAAGAAATTTTTGTGTTGGAATGATAAAATACAAACGAAAGTGAAGGAAAAATGAACAACTTAAGGAATTGTATTTTTGTAAGAACAAAATTTTTTTAAAAAAATATACAATAGTTAAGAAAGAGACTAAGAAAGTAGTGAATGAAGCAAAAAATGAAACTTTTGAATGATTATATCAAAAATTGAATATAAAAGAAGGGAAAAGACATATTTATAGAATAGTCAAAGTGAGAAAAAGGAAGACAAGATATTTTATCTAAATAAAATGTATTAAACATGAATGTAATAAAATACTAGTAAATGATGGAGAAATAAAAGATGAGTGGAAAGAATATTTTCATCATCTTTTTAATAAAAATTTAGCTGACCAACTTAACTTAGGTAATTTATTGTAAAATTCAAATTTTAGAAGTAGAACAAACTTTAAATGAGATGTACAATGAAAAAGTTGTTGCATTATATGATATTCCGATAAAGGTATGAAATTCTCTAAGGAAATAATTTATTGAATGATTTACAAAATTATTTAATATGATATTGAAAATGGAAAAAATATTTGATCAATGGCGGGTAAGGACTCTAGTTCCCTTATATAAGAACAAGTGAGACATATAAAATTGTGCAAACTATATGAGTATTAAACTAATGAGTCATACCATGAAATTTTAGGAAAGAGTAATAGAATAAAAATTAAGGAGAAATTACTTTGGTGCTTGAAAGGTCGACAGTAGAAGTTATACATCTTCTCAGGCAAATAATTGAAAAGTATCGGGAACAAAAATAAGATCTACACATCGTTGACTTAGAAAAAGTTTATGATAGAGTCGCGAGAAATTATATGGAGATTTTTTAAAGAAAAGAGGTGCTAATGTAACCTATATTGAACTAATTAAGGATGTGTATGAATAAAACTTAACTGAAGAATTTCCAATAAAAATTAGATTATATCAAGGATTAACTTTAAGTATCTATCTTTTTATATAAATTATGAACGAACTCACTAGATACATTTAATGTATTGCACCGTTTGTAAATATTATTTTGGTAAATGAGACATGTGAAGGAGTAACTATTAAACTAGAATTTTGGCAGGGAATATTAGAAGCGAAAGGTTTTATACTTAGTAGAGTAAACACAGAATATATAGAGTTTAAGTTTTGCAATATTAGACGTAATGAGACAATTATTAAGATAGAAGATGACAAATTATACTGAGAGTTTTAAATATTTAGAATTATTTTTGTAAAATGGAGGGATTGAGAGAAATGTCTTATATAGAATACAAGCAGGATGATTGAAAAAAAGGAGAATGTTAGATTTTTATATGATCGTAAAGTACCTACCTCTAAAACTTAAAGGGAAGTTATATAAAATAACGATTATACCTGCTATGTTATATGACGCTAAATGTTAAACTATGATTCGAGTATATGAGTAGAAGATATGAGTTGTATAAATGAGGATGTCAAAGTAGATGTGTGGACATATGAAAATGGACAGAATAAGAAATGAGAGTATTAGAGAAAGTCAGAGTTGATCTATTGAGGAAAAACACTAAGAGACATGTTTAAAATAACACAGACATGTACTTAAACAACCAATAAATGTTTCAGTTAGGTGATTGAAATTATGACAAATACTCACATCAAATGATGAAGAGTAACACCAAAAAAGACTTGGTTAGTAATAATAAAATAAGATAAAATTTATTTTAAGCATAGTTGATGAAATAGTACGGGATATAGTCCAATGACGTAAAATGATCCTTATAGCTGATCTCATGTATTGGAATAAGATTTGGTTGTTATTATTGTATGGACCAAGTTGCTCCACACTTCTAATTAGCTCAAACATATCTTGGCTATTGGTGGGTTTGTTGAAAGTTAGACCCATTGCAGGCTGAGAAAAAAAGAAAATATCTTTAAAGTGAACCCTTTAAGAATTGCTGAATAAAGAAATAGTAAGTTATCTTTTATTACCTCCCAAGCTCCTTTTAGAATTTTATTTGAGCTTGCCTAGTTATAGTGTTGATGGTCAGTTTACTTCAGTAAAAAGGAACCAAATTGGAGGGAAAGGAAAGAGAACAAGAAACTATTCCACTGTTCACTAAGATGGCCTGTGAAATAGAATGTAGTGATAATTGAAAGAAGCACTTTGTCAATAATAATAAGAAGAAATATTTGTTAAACGAATCATCCAACTTCAGCCATTGCATTTCAAATAACCATTCATCTGTGAATAACTCTTTAGACAACTCAAATCTTTAAGCAACTTTCGTTCAATCTTTAATTTGAACCTATTCATTTTGCATAATTTTAGTTTCCTTGTTAGCATGTTAGACATATGAATACTCTAATGGATTTATATTTATTCATTTTTTGGTAGTAAACATGTCGTTAAATCTTTTGAGTGCCTGTAGGATGATCCTGGAACTCGACATTGGCTTCAACAACTACTACACAATGTTAACACAGCAAACCGAGCAACTAATCATCAGGGACGACTTGATCACATTATTGGAAGTTAGGATGTTAAGCTTGGACGAATTTGATTCAGTTATAGTTATCCCCGTTTGTTTGTTTTTTCTTTTGCAAATTAGCATTTTAGGTATGATACATAATTTATCTCGTCATATTTTTTGTAACCTCTATTTTTTTGCCCTACTGGACGGTGCAAATATTAACCATTTCTTGGAGATAAGTTAAGGATAAAATTGTAATTAATCCTGAAATTATTGAAATTAAGCGGACATGAGATTTGTGCTCTTAAGTGTTATGCCAAATGACTTTTTTTTAATTAAAATTAAAATATCAATAAATGAATTAAAGGATATATATATATGAAAATGATATTTTCCATTCATGCTATTTTTTTTATTTATTAATGGTAAATTATATATCATCAAGAAGAAAAGGTACAATTGAACATGTGTCCAAAGATAATCATTTATTTCTGATGAAATATCAGATCCGAGTATTTATTTAAGGTATGAAAGCCATATACATGTATATGTACTCTTATGGTATCAATCCCAAAAAGCAGTCACCGTAAATAAAAGCTCAAATACCAACCATTCGCCTAAACACATGTTAGACCATCAAACTCAAATACCTATCAACCAACCAACCAAGCAATCATACTGGGACCTTTGCAATGTTCGCCCTGTCACTGTGCACTTTGTTGGTGTTGGATGTACCAGCTAATCAAAGATAGTTTTGATAATTACAAAGAGTTCAAAGTTAAACTGTGTTGTTTTCTAATGAGCTTACTTGAGTGTGTAGATAAGTCCTAATTGAGGCTAGACAAAGAAGTCTTGGTCAAGGGATTGAGTATGAAGTCCTGGTTGAGTGTACTGGGCATAAGACTTGGCAGATCGAGGACATCGGGTGGAATTTTTGGGGTCATGGACACCATGCAAAAATTCTAGGCGTGTTGAGGATCGAACGTCTAGTGGAAGTCTCGGAGGTCAAGATGAGATGTTGAGCAAAAGTCTAAAGAAGTATTTAACAAAAGGTAAACTCTTATGAGAGTAGGTGAGGACGCGTTCTCCTCTGAGGAAACAGTATGTATCGATTCGACTTAGGGTTTCATAGAAAATCTAAAAGTCAGGCTCGAATAGTCCATGACTATCAAATAATATTGTTTTTATTATTCTATTTTTTTTGTGCTAACTTTGTGACGTAGAAAACATAAAGCCTAGAAGTGCTGATCCAGGCGCTTGGATGGATCTAGGTGCCTCAGGCCGATACATGCGCTTGAATGGTATTCAGGTGCCTTTATCATCTAGGTGCGCAGTAGAGGGAGGTGAGGTGGCATATTTCGGTTGGTTAGCACACGTCAGATCCAAGTGCCTCAAAGGGATTGAGGTGCTTGGGGTGAGATAGAATCGACCTGGAGGAGCTCCACTCAGTGCTCGCTACTTCAGTAATTAAGGCACCTTAAAGGGATAGAGGCGTTTGGAAGAGGATAAGCTGTGACAAGCTCGGATCATATCAGTTTTGATCTAGGCACCTCAAAGGTAGAGAGGTGCTTGGATCATTTTTTATAAGGAGAGTCAAAGCAGAGCCAAACTAATCAATCACTGCTAACAATTTTAATGCTTAAACGAACTATGCGTTGCCCAAAACATTGACTACGACATTGCAACGTTGCTCCGACATCTACGCCCTACACTAGATCTTTCTATTTGTCAATATATTTAATTTAAAGTAAAAGTTATACTTTCATATTTAGATTTTGTAATCTTTGAATTGTTAGTGGATTGCTCAACAAAAGCGATCCATGATCATAAGCTTTGGAGCAGGAGTTGTTAAAGGCTTCGAACCAAGTAAAAGAAACTTATGTTAGCTTTGTTATCTATTTGCGCTATGCATTTAAATCGAGTTTTATGAAAAACATGAAAAAGTTACGAGCGCTATTCATCCCCTCTAGTGCACTTTTCGATATTTTAATTGGTATCAGAGTGAGGTCGCTCTGAATTGATAGAACTACCATAAGAGGTTTTTTTATTTTCAACTTTCGTAATTAATCAGAATCGGAACAATCACCTCTTCTGATATTTTTTTCATTCAAATTTTTTCGTTCTCAAAATTGGTACAACACCACTCAAGCTAACTTATTTTTTTCTTCTCTTCCCGCACTAATAAACCCAAGATCAAGTCTTGGAATATTTCGGTTTTTGTGTGTGCAAGATTTTAAATGGCCCATTAAGAAGGGTGCATCACTGCATGTCCGCCTCTTTTCTTCGGCGAGGACTTTGACTACTGGAAGGGTCAAATGAAGTATCATCTGAAGATTCAGGTGGAAATGTAAATCATAATCCAAATTGGACTCACATTTCCCACCGAATATGGAGTAACTGTTCCCTGTGATAAGTGGAACTCACCAACAAAGAAAAAGATCGAGGTCGACGCCAAGGAAACTTAGACACTCCAGTGCGACCTAATCGAAGAAGAACTAAATTGAGTCAGTCCTTTCAATAGTGCCAGGGACTTTTGGGAGAAACTGATTGAGTTACATGAAGACACCTCCGATACAAAAGTAAGTAAAAGATATTTAATTTTAAATAAATTATATAACAAAAAAATACTGGAAGGAGAATCCGTAAGCTTGCTCCATGCTTGAATTCAAGATCTCCTCAATGGTCTTTGCATAATCGGTTAGAAAGTGGAGAATCACGACATTATAAGGTATGCCCTAAACGCTTTTCCAAGGAATACTTTCTAGGTATTTATGGTAGATGCTTAAGTTTTTAAGGATATTTCAATTATTAAATTAGATGAATTGTTTTCTAAATTTAAATTTCATGAATAAACTAATGCTACTTCGATCGAGAGAGGTATTGTGTTGCTTGCAGGAAAACTCACAAATAAGAAATCGAAGCCCAAGTACCAACTCAAACTCGAATATGACGAATTGGATTCCGATGACGACGAGATCACTAATGAACTAGTGAATCTGGTTCAAAAATTATATAAAAAGAAGAAAGGATTCACCAAACACGAGATCAAAAAGGTGATTCAAATTAAAGACAAGAAGTCAAGTCTGAACACAAGTACACAAGGAAAAGGAAAATCAGGCGTAATTTGTTACGGTTGCAACAAAAAGGGGCACTTTAAGTCAGCATGTCCGAACCTAAAAGGAGAAAAGAAGCAAAGGAGAAAGAAGACGTAAGGCTACTTGGAACGAATCATTATAAGAAGAATCAGAAGAAGAGGAACAAGCTCAAGCAAGCTTTCTTGTGCTACATGCATAGGAATAAGTGGTTGAAACTGAGTTTGAGTTCTAAACCAGATTTGAATCCGAAGCCTAGTCTAAGAGAAGACACGGATCCGTATCTATTTCAGATGATCCAAACAATGAGGTTCACTGATGTGATAAAACGTAAGTGGATGGTCGTCGTCAAATAATAAAATTTATATGTCGATCCCACGAGGACTGAAACTTAAATGCTAGTTGGTTTTATACTTCGAATTTAGATAGACAAAATCGATAAGTGTTTGTTTTGAGATTTTCAACTAAAATGTGAAAGTAAAAGAAAGTAAATTGAGGAAGTCTTACTTCAATGAATGTTCTAGGTCGTTCATTGTAATGGTGAACGTTGTGTTATGAATTTGCCCTTCCCTAGTTCTTTACTTATATAATTGCAGGACAATCTAAATTACTACCAAATACCACCCCATGATGGTGTATCGGAGTACTTCCCCTGCCAGTAACCAAGTATGCTATCAAGTGAAGAAGTAATTTAGAGAGTACGAATTTTCAGTAGAGTACCTCCTGTCACAAGGTCTCCCCAGGGGGTTTATGTCTCTAGATTATGTAGGTCATTTTCATAGCATATGTTAGGGGAAACCCATTAGGTCAAGTGATCGACTTGTCCATACATAGAATTGTTCTCCCTTTGGAGGTTACATTCCATATAGAAGGATAGTTACCATAGATACTCAACTCTAAATAAGTATCCTAAGACTATGCCGAGCTATATCGGAGTGTACACTCAGAAGAGACAACAAACTTTGCATCTATCCAATGAAAATTTAGGTTCATGCTTAGACGCAGATATAGACACATAGCAATGTATCTATTATAGAAATGGAGATCTATGCATACAAAAATACAATCTAGATAGATAAATTCATGTCCTTAAAGAAAGTCTTCTTACAAGCATTTCATCGAACATAATATATGCATACAAGCTTGATCAAATAAGGGAATTGGTCGTTCAATAGAGTTTACAACATCCACATATTACAGTTACTTTCTATGTCATAGAACAGTTTAAATCTACTCCATAATAGCTAGAAATGCAATCCAAAGACTCATAATAACAGAAATCCAAGAGGAGGAGGAAATCTTATCCTTTGATGTCGAGTTAAGCCTTTAGATGTCGATCACATTCCTTGGGTGTATGTGTTAGTTAGAGCTCTCGAGCCAATCATTTGATAATTGTATGGACTCATTGTATCATATTCTTGTATATATATAAAAGGTATTTGGTTTTTGGTTATTATGCTTACTTGTATTGGTGCCAAATAAACTAAGTATATTAACGTCCTTGAGTAGAAGGTTCTTACCTATATCAATCGATTGGTTGAATCGATAGTGAGATGATATAGGGAACACT
>JBBMJZ010413114.1:13149093-13178633 GCA_037833815.1 Zingiber zerumbet | reverse complement strand
ACCAAGAAAACCAAAGCGGATCTGTAAGAATTACCTTATAAGATAAACTTCGGCGAAATATTCCAAAAGAAACTCGAACTCCGATGAAGAACCCCTCGGGTCAATGAGGGATCAATGGTTCAACGAAGAATCTCCTCCTCGTGTGCACCACGAGAACAATCTAGCAAAGCGTTAGTGACCTAAGACCAGGGTTGGAATCCTTGGCTAGGCCCTCCGATGCTCAAGTCAATATCCTTGTCTTCGGGAAGAAGAAGAAGAAAAATAAAATTAGGGTTTGCTTCTGATGTCATGCGTACCTAGCCAATGGAGAGGATTCCCCTTTTTATACCACCTAATTTAACCTCCATAGTCATGAGGTGGACCCCGATTTGTTAAAGTTTGTTAGGAGATGTCGTAAGTTCAACCTGCAAAAATAGTTTAAGGAATCTTTTTTGTACCCAGATGTACTTTCTTTGTCGTTTAGTGCACCTACAGAAACTTCCAGAAATTGTCTCCCGCCAATTTACTCAAGCTTTTATATAATCATATATTATTCTCATTTTACTCAGGTATCACACATTAGATTAGTATTGACCATCTATGTTCAAAGAGTATCGATCAACATCCTTTGCTCAATCAGGCTAAATATTTGTGTCTGGTCGACATTCGTGTGGCCGATAATAAATTAGGAATCGTATAAGATTGAAGGCCTTTATGGTTGATCGACCCTATATTCTCGGTCAGTTATTTGTGCTTGGCCATCTGTTTCGATCGGCTAGTGATTTCGTCTGACCTTATACTCTCGGTCGGTTCTTAATACTCGGCCGAGTTGTGCTTGGTCGTTCTTACATGTTCAACCAGTCTGTTGTATTTAGCCAATATAATATTCTTGACCAAGCTTGATTTGCTGAGCATATACGTGCACTGTTACTCGATCGGTTTTCCTCAGCCGACCATCTATTCTCGCCTAGTCTTATCTTGCTGAGCGTATACAAGCACTGTCGATCGATCGACTCTCCCTTGGTCGGCCATATATTCTCACCCAGTTTTATCTTGCCGAGCGTATACGAGCACTGTCGCTCGATCGACTTTCCCTCGGTCGGCCATATGCCCCCGACTGGTCTTATCTTACCGAGCGTATACGAGCACTATCGCTCGATCGACTCTCCCTCGGTCGGCCATATATTCTCACCCGGTCTTATTTTGCCGAGCATATACTAGCACTGTCACTCGATCAACTCCCCCTCGGTCAGCCATATGCTCCCGACCGGTCTTGTCTTACCGAGCATATACGAGCACTGCCGCTCGATCGATTTTCCGTCAGTCGGACATATGTTCCCGATCGGTCTTATCTTGCCACTTTTAGCCTTCCTTATCTTAATATCCCCCTTTTCTCTCCTATAAAGGATCCATTCCTCATAACCTATCAGTATCCATGCCAAGTAGTCTTCAAGACGACATTATAAGCCACAAATTGTCTCTCCGTTTGGTACTAGCCAAATTGAGGAGACGACACGAGAGAAGAGAAGAGAAAGTCGGTGGCACAAACTTGTAGTTGATGGTAACACAAGAAAATATAGCCAAAACTTTGAACGGTAGAAGAAAGAAGGGCTAGCCAAGCAAGTTGGTCAGCTGCACAAGGGAATGTCGGCCAAGCAATAGGCCGGAGTTGTTGTTGGGTGGTGGTTCTTGAAGATGGGCTACGACTCCTTGAGGTGGGAGGCAACATAAGCACAAGAGGAGGAAAACCCTAGATTGGATTAATTATTTATTGTTCTATGGAGAAGTATTTATATATCTTTTCATTAAGACTTGAGGAGAAAGTCAAAATCCAAGTCCAAGCCTAAGCATAAACTCGCATCATATGTGTTGGCTTAATTCACCTACAAGAGGTGTGAACCAAAACCAAACTCATGTCTCATGAGTAGGCCTAACTTTCCTACAATAGGTATGGCTCATTAGCAATTCCATCATGACAAATACTTTCCATACTTGTCTTTTGTGTGGTCCAACGAAACTTAATCTCTTTCTCTCTTTGAGAATCTTTTTTTTTCTATCTTACTCTTAGATCTTTAACAAGTATTCATAGTGTATGTGACCAAATAGATTACGATTATGTTAGTCACCCATAATTAACCATTAATTATGAATCGATCATGAATAGCACTTAGTAATACATCATGGCCCCCAATTAACCAAAAAATCACAGTTGATTTCAAAACATCTTTTAAACCCTTAAGCAGCTATAGTTTTCCAATGTCTTTGTTTCTTGTACTCATCTTATATCTACTTAGTTTAGGACATTATCTAGGTGTTAGTCCCCACTAGGCTGACTACATCACACTTATCCCAAGTTATAGTTTTTGTCCTATGACTTCAAATTATTTAAAAATATATGTCCAAGAAGACCATCCTCTTGGCGTGTATGCTTTGGCCAAAGACTTATGAATAATAATTATGAAATAGGTCATAGAGTATACATATTTTTATAAAAAAGAGTGGTGAATTCTCTATGAGCTATTCAAACATGTTCGGATACACCGATTTATACCCAATCATCCTATATCTACACCTCCTAGAAGACACCCTACTAAGATGTCAAAGTATAAGCATTTATGATCAAGATAACTTGAATACCTCAAGTCTAAGGAAATTTACACTTGATTTGCAATGAGATCTTCATGGACATATAAAGAATTATATGAAGTCTCATAGCAGGTCACTTCTAATGAACTAGTTATCCATAACTAGCATCAACATGTTAACTTTCAACATTCTAATGATTCTAGCCAGCGAAGATCGGATGCTTGATAAACCAAGGAATATAACATATGTTATTCTTATAGAATTGACGATATCCAATCACATCAATTCATCAACTAGGAAAGTTTCAATATGTATATAATTATACATGATAAGTTATATATTCACTAATTATGATCCAACATAATTTTTCTCATACTATGCATTGTATTGTGAAGTTCATTAATTGAATTTAAGATCAAATCACATGAATATAAGATGCACACTCAAATAAAAAAGTTTATTTATCAAATAAATAATATAATATTAAAGGTAATTGTCTTTAAAACACCTCTCAAATATAATAACTTTCTGTCGTTTCTTAGCCCAAACAAGGCTTGGAATAGCTTGAGCCTGCCGAGATTGAGCCTCCACCCAAACCTCTATTTCAGGTCCAGTTGTCTTGGGAGGCTCTATCAGATCGATAATTGGAGTCCACATCTCAATCATAGCAAGAACTAGAATTGTGGTGATAGAAACCTTAGTCTCAACCACAGTTATTGAGATCTCGGCAATCCCACCCAAAGCTATTGTAGCTATAGACTCGTCCCTAAGGGGAGAATGAGGTATTGACAATTCAAATGATCCTTCAGCTACATCTGATGGGGCCCATATGTTATCCATAGAAGTTAAATCCCACTTCAATTTCTTGCTTATTGATGTGTTATACATGATTTAACCTATAAAAATAAGAAAAGTTAGTTAGTTACAAGGGAAATTTAACTAAAAAAAAAACTTACTCAAGCAGTCATCCAGCGCCATTACATTTGGGCTTGGTCTAGCCAGGTGAAGCAAGGCTTCGTTCTTTGCTAAAAGGCTATCATTGAACTTTAGCTCAGATAGGATCTTGATCGTATCCAAATACATTGGTTTTAACATGTAGTCACCCAATAATGGTGTATCTAGTTGATCATCTAGCCAGGGCGTTGTCAAGATATATGGTTGAGGTGACTTGATAAAGATAAAACAACTTTTCGAGAGGGATACTTGCCCAAGAAGTTGCACCCTATCCTAGTTGCAAAGTAAAATATCCCCAGACTCTGTTTACTTGAGGTGAAAAGGTAGTGGAAGATGGTACGGTCAAGGGGGATTTGATACAGTCAAAAAATGATGATTGTAATGCAGATCAAACGGTAAGAGTTGGGGATTAATTGTGACAAAGAAAATTCAAAATAGTGGGCCAAGTCTTGAAAAAAGGGATGGAAGTGAAACCTAAGGCCATTTGCTGAAAAAGCACATAATATATCCTGGAGGTGGCTTGTGTGGTTGCTAATCTAGCACCAGAACCCTAATTTCATGGTTAGAAGGGATATTGAAGGTCGGTTAGAGTTGTTGATCAACACTCTTAGTATATATAGTTTGATGGGGCTCGTACCACTTATCTAAGAGGTCATCGGTGGCCATGGCTCGAGAAAGAAGGAGAGAAGATGGTAAAAGTCAAAAAGCAGATGATGAAAGAGCGATGAACTTACGATGTTGTGGGAGGTGAAGAAGAAGGCAAAGATAAAGACATGGAGGCAAAAGGAAGTGAATAAACATTGCGTAGATTTGGAGTAATCTAATATACCTTGGTGGCTGCACAATAGAACTATCATGTCAATTTACCTAATTGTTGAATGTCGAGATTTCTTCCCAATCGTTGGATTGCTCAGCTGAATGGTTACGATTATGACCCTATCTTCACCATTAAGGCACAATAGTGCTAGGTTATGAGGTGGCACATCAATCTTGGAGACAATTTAAACGTTGTCGTTAGATGAAAAGATTAAATAGGCGCCAACGCACCCCTACTATCAAATCCAAGGTTGCATCAGTAGTAACATCGTCACATGCCATTGCATTTAAAATGGTAAGGTGCTCCCACAGCTCGAGGTGGATATCACACATCACCCATTAATGTAGCAGTACAGGGTGTCAATCATTAGCGTGATACACAATCACGTGTATCACATCCATTGAATGTGAGGTTTTCTCTTCTCGACGAATAAGGCTCAGCCAGCTCTCTTTGTCAAATACGGACACCACAAATTGACGTTCTGGAAAGCTCAAGCATAGTCCAGTCAATTGGACTACATCTCCTTTAACTAGATTTGAAGGAGAGACTTGTGAGGCTTGTGATACGACAGTTTTCTTCATCCCCCACGTGTCTCCTAGGTCAATAGTCATGTTGAGTTGTCAATCAAATCAAGGAGTGTCAAGTATGACTCAAAGATGGCCAAATATAGCTCAGGTAAGACTCAGGTCCTATCATACCAACCCAAATGTCGACATCTATCATGACTTAGTCTTTAGGTCCCAACACAATCTCTCAGTCTCAACTTCAATCACTGAGATCATCTCTGTCTTAGCCCTAGTCTTAGGCATCATATCTCAGTTTCAACTTCCGATCCTGACATCTACCTTGGCTTAGTCCCAAGTCCCAGCATTATTTCTCAATCTCAACTTTAATCCCCGACATCATCTTTGTCTTTGCCCCAGTCGCCAACACCATCTCTCAACCTTGGCTTTAATCATTGACATCTTCTCTGTCTCAATCCAGTTGCCAACACCATCTCTCATTATCGGTCCCAAGGCTACTCCACATTGATGCCACCTTTTTTTCACCCTTAAAATAGGCCTATACCCTACACGGGCTCACTGACAAGGACCGCGAATATTTTAGGACGCATGGAATCCTAAGAATAGAGGAGTAGTTACAAGATTTTATGATCTAGTCCCCTAGATGCCCCCCCTTAGTGGCAAGTGACGTTAGATGAATGGGAAGGCAAACAATGACTCTCGGATATCCCCCTCACTTTCTCCTATTATGATGATATTTTGGTCTACCTAGAGATGCTCTCATGATAGTTATATAGACACTCATAAAGGTACCGACAAGGGATTTTGAATTATCTTAAACTCTACCAAGTTCTACCTTAGTATGCGATCAGGATACTACTCTCTTTGCCACTATGCGAGAGATCGTGGCAAATTTCACTCGCACCCAGATACCAGATGGTCTTGAGTCGCAGGAGACTCAAAACCTATCAGACCATGGTGATTAGCATGTTTTGAGGTTTGTTCAACTACTATTTAAATCTTTATTTATCATACAAGTTACATGCAAAATATATTTGATTGTTTTATTCTACTCTACTCATTTCTAAATATTACATTATTATATGTTTCAGGCATCAGGGTGTACATATTCAGCACGATCATCATCATCATCATCTTCTTTCTATCTAGGTATTTATTTTTTAAATGTAAAATTCATTATACATATATGTAATATTTTGAATTATACATCGATATCAATCTCATCATAATTTATTGTATTTTACTTTTTGCAGGATTTTACACTATTAGTTGTTTTTGGAGTATTTGTTATCATGATATGAATTTATATATTTGAGCACGGAAATATTGTGATCTATATATGGATGCTTTGTTTATATTATGTTTGTTTATATATATTTTTATATGTATGAAGTGTTTGTTTATATATATATATGGATTGTGTTAGTTTGTTTGTATCTATATATGTGGTTTGTTAGGATTTGTAAACTATGATTGTATGAATTGTAGTATATGTAAAATATGATTGTGTGTATAGATTTATAATATGATGTTTATATGTATGAAATATCATCGATTGTGATAGTTTTATATGGATATATAATTTGTATACATGGTTGAAGGAGAATACAAATAGGTTCTGGCAATTTTTTTTATTTCCTGAAGGAATACCGACAAAAAATGTATTCCGTCAGTATTCTTGTATCGAAAATTACCGGCGGAAATAGAATTTCCGTTGGAAATTTCGGACGGAATTGCTATTTCCATCGGTAATTACAGACGGAAACAATAATTCCGTCGATAGTTTACGATACAAAGTCGGTGTTTTTCGATACAGAGCACCCCTGGCTCCGACGGAAGTTATATTTCAGTCGGAAAACTTGGCGACAGTTGTCCAGCGGGGTGTACCGACGGAATGACAATTCCGTCGGTAATTACTAACGGACGTTTTATTTCTGTCGGGAAATAGGTTCCGATGCATATCCTCGCAATCGATTCTTTTCCGTCGGTAATTCGTCGGTAAGGCCTTTTACCGATGGAATACCGACGGATATTCCCGTCGGTAATCCTGTATTTTTTTTGTAGTGAGCTATATTGTCTTCCTCCTTTTTGTCATAAATTGATGACCATTTCGATCTTTTCGTCTATATTTTCCCAAGAAAATTTCATGCAAAATAAAATAAAATAAATTAATTTATCATCGACAATTTTAGTCTTTTCATCCATATTTTTTCAAGAAAATTTTATTTAAAATAAAATAAAATAAAATACAACCTTTAAAATCTTAGACACTACAATCACAATGTAAAAATTACTCATTCAAAATATGTCTATCATGATCTCGACCACGTATTTCAAGACTTGCACTGCTAGACGTCAAATAACTTTGTGACTTGTCTCTATAGATATTGAATCTCGTCTTGGGTGCTACAACTATAGTGTGAGGCTTCCAGGAAGCTATCTTTCATGATCGTGACCACGTCCACGATGACCCTTCATTGGATCTTAATTGAAGCTCTTATATTAATTGACGTCGAACAAAATATGTATATTATTATGCGGCGTGAAGTTGCAGAAGAATTAATAAAAAAATAAGAGAGAAGTTAAAATAAAAAAAGTCTAAATTAGACTTAAATCTATCATAAAATCAAGAGCGTAAACAAAAAATATATCTATACCATGACTTACGTGAAGCTAATTAATTCAATATCAAAATAACTTTTCCTAAATATAATTTAAGTATAAGCTTATATAATTCTCAAAATATTTTAAAAAAATCTAAAAGAAAAAAATAACTAATTTGATTTATTTTCTAAAATTTAAGATAAATTAACTATCAAAATTTAATTTCATTATATTTAGTATTAAATTAAATATAATTAAAAAAAAATAAATTAAATTAACGGACAACTATGCAGGATTAAATGTACAGTAATATAATAAATATTAACATCCTTTGTAGTTGCTCTAATAAGATTAGATGTCCATTCAGGATGGTCTAGTGGCTAGCACATAAAATATTGTCATCATGAGGTCTGAGGTTTAAATCTCGGCAAAACCGAGATAAAATGCCTCCCTTATGTGCTAGTGACTATTCTAAAGGCTAGTAGCCTGTGATTTACCTCCTCCGTATTGGCCCTGAGACGAATTGGCGGGGACGCTGGGACGAGCGAGCGTACCGTCATCTAACACGATTAGATACTTGAGGTTTGGGGCGTGGACGTTGATGGCGTACGGTCGCAGGGACTCGAGGTGAATAGGACCAGACGCTCTCGATGGAGGCGGAGTGGATGCTTAGTTTGCCAATACCGCGTTCGAGATCCTAGCAACGGATGAATTACAGAGTCTCGAGGAAAGCACAGGAGGTGAGGAGGGAGATCTGGAAATCAACGTGAAGCATGCAAAATTCGATTTTGAGGGAGCTGAGAGTGGTGTAGGGAAAGGACCAAGGGGAGCGGTATCGTAGTAATTCGTCATCGGGATTTGAGCGAGGAGAGACTCCTCGCGGACTTGATCCCGAAGACACCGAGTTGCATGGCGCTGAGAATGAACCATCTGTTGCTGGAGCCTGAAGGCTTCGAGGATGAGGTCTTGAACTCCCGCCGCGACGAGGTCTTCGTCGAACAGCGGTTTGACGCGTTTGGGGAAATCGGTGACGAATTCGTGGAAGATGATGAGGCATTGGCGTAGCAGGGCACGCGAGGGGAAGGTGGACTGTTGGGGGATGCCATCGCCGCCAGAGAGCCCCTGACATCGAAGCAGAATGTGGCGTGTCGGGGGATGACCGGATGAGGGAGAGGAGGTGGCTGCGGAAGTGGGAGCAGAGGGCGACGGCGACGCACTGCTTGATGGTGAGCAAGGAGACGATGGAGAAGAGAGTGTCTTTGGGGAGGGAAGTGAAGCGGTCCTAAGGCGCGCCATCCTGGCAGCGTCCAAGTGGATTGCGATGGCGGCGGTCCGTCGACTCCTCACGCGGGTTCTCGTCGTAATCCGTCATCAGGCGAGCAATGGCGTTGGGATCGACTCAAATCATTATTTTAATAGTTTAATTGGTTCGACTCAAATTAATTATCTCATCAAATAAATTTAGACATCCCAGCCCTAACATCGCCAGTTTAGGCTAGGCCCAAAGACCGGTCGGCCCGGGAACACCAACTGACCCGACGAGCACATATCAGCACGTGACTCGGCGCAAGTGTCCATTTAATTTTTGCAACGCGCCTCTTTTCTCCCGCCCCGCTCTCTTGTTTCCTCCCAAAGTAAACAACGCGACTCAAACCTTCAGTGCATGATGTGCATCCTACAGAAGTATCATCGCAGGCAAACTACGAAACCCCAAAAGGCCCGCCTCTTTCAGATTCCTCCTCCTTCCGCCACAAGAAACCGACCGATCCCTTCATCTACCCATACCATCCGTGCGCCTTGTTCGATCCCTCCAATCGCAACCACTTCGTCCTCCAGCCCTACCCACCCTTCTCTCCGCTCGTCGCACTAGGGCTAGGGCTTCCAAATGCACCAATCGCGCGGAGCTACCAGTTCGAGCATCCCGGACAAGACCTTCTCCGGCGTTCGTTTCGTCCTCTTTGGGTTTGATTCGGTATCCGAAGCTCAGGTCCGTTCCTCCTCGACTATTATTTTTTCCCACTCGGGTTGCGCGAATTTGGCTGTTTGATCCCTGTTTGCCCTTTTTCTTGATCTGTTGCAGTGTCGCTCTGAGCTTGTGCGAAGAGGAGGAATAGATGCGGGTCAGTACGATCAGAGCTGCACGCATGTGATTGTTTGTCGTCGCGTTTTTGTAAGTCTTGTACTTCTACTGATATGAGTTGTATTGTTGGATTGAAAATTAAAGAAGTTGAACGCTGAAGTAATATTGCGTGTAGGATGATCCTGTATGCATTACTGCTCGGAAGGATGGGAAAATACTGGTGAATGAATTGTGGGTTGATGATAGTTTGCAACATGAAATTATGGGTGATGCTAACAGGGTCAGTTCTGAGTTTTTTTTTTGTCGAGTTTTATGAGCTTGCATTTGTTGCCCTTTGTGTAGATATGTGTGGTTTCAAGAAATTTAAAGCAAAATGATAGAGAAAGCTAAAAGTCATTTGAGAAATTAAGCATCTGTTTGATTTCCATTATGCTCCATCATGAGTATCCTTCTGAGAAATCAGTCCTTAGTTGAGATTGTGGCATTTTCTGCAGATAATATACAGGCCTGTAAAGGATCTGAGCGGTATACCGGGAAGTAAATATTTGCACATTTGTTTAACAGGATATCAAAAGCAAGAACGAGAAGATATCATGGTAAAAGTTTTGGTTTTCCCATCCATTTGGTGCATCTTTAAAAGAAATCTCTCTTTTTCTTTTTTAAAATGTTTTGGGTGCATCCATTGGGTCATGTCGTGATGTAAAAACATGACACTTCTGCTAGGTAATTGGCACGGGAAAAGTTATCATTCTTATTGTTAGCTAAAATATTTTAAAATTGTTTTATATTAAATTTGTTTGTTTAGTTTCAAATTGATGACATTGAACTGCTCTTCTGATTATTGAGTACCACAGGTAACATGACTTTCAAAGTGAATTTCACTGGAAAATATATGTACAAAATTATAAATAGATATATTTTCTTACACTTCAGATATTCTACTCCTTAATGATTTCATATAAGATCTGATTCATTCAATCTTTCTGCTAATAAAAATATTTCCTTTTGTCTAGCTTAAGTTAAAGTAGTATCTTGAATTAATGTCTCATCAGTATCAAATATTAATTTGGTTAACTTTTAGAATATTGCAAGAGTTTTAACATTCTTTCCTTGTATAACCTATGGGGATTATTAATAATTGTTTACGTTTAATACATTTATAGATAATTGTTTATATTATCTGCTATTTCTTCAATAAAACGCATCTCAAGGTGCACTTATTCATGCATCATCTAGGAATTCATTATTTCAAATGTTTACGTTTGATTTCAAGCTTTTTGGTTAACCATAATTGAGTTAGTGTGATGGAGACAAGAAGTAGGCTATTTATAAAGTCTATAAGTGCAGAAATAAAGATCATAAAGCCCAATTTTCAATTGACATACTTTGGAGATAAGCCTAGTTTAGAAAATTTGTAAAGTCTAATAGTTTCAACATTTGAAAGTCCAAGTTTGCCATAAATTCCATCAATTTCAATGTTTGACAGTTAAAGTTTGGGAAACTGAAACTTCAAATTAAAAAACAAGCTTTAATTTAGTTAAGAGTTTCTAAGATTTTTTTATGTTTTACTGTATGCTGGAATATACAATAGAAAGTGAGTTTCTAAGATTTTTTTTGAACTGTGTTATCTAATTTCCTTATGATGTGATGCCTAGGATCTCTTAGGTATGATGCTTAAGTTCCTACTATCTTCCTATAGTTCTCTACCACTTAATTTTAGATTCCTACTCCACATGCCCTCAAACAATCAAGCTCTCCTCTTGTGTTGCATCGTATTTGATATCAAAGCTAAACTAATGTCTACTAGATTCAAGAGTTTTAGAGAAAAGTTGATTGATAGTCAATAAGATGAGATATTCAGTTGCATGATGGAACAGCTTATTGGCATGCAAATTCATCTTAAGGGTGTTGAAGCCCTGATTTCTTAGTCTAAAAGTGATCAAGTTTAAGGGGAGTAAGGAGAAATATCTCAAGCAAACAACAACTTGATTCAAAAAGGGTTTCCAACACTTCAACACAACAACCTTTTTTCTAAGTGGTCTAGAAGATTTCTTATGGCATAGAACAATTATCAAGATGCTATTGTGATATCGCAGAGAGTATGAATTGAGGTGTCAAATTTCAAAAGGAAAGTGGATCACATTTTATTTGCTAATTGCCTTGTGATAATAAAAGAATGTTTTGATTGGTATGACATAACATATGATTAGAGTAGGGTTTGCTTGAATGAAGCTTGTAGGTTTAGTAAAAATATGGTGGATTGATGTTGAAGCAAACATAAGGAGAATGGGACAACCATCAATCAACATATGATAGGAGATGAAGGCTATATTATAAGGGAAGTATCTGCCAATAAATTATTATGATAATCTATGCGATCAATTGATTAGTTTAATGCAGAGCAACTTGTCTCTAGTTGAATATATGCAAATTAAAGATAAGTGAAATTGCTGAAGATTCCAGACAAACTATTGCAAGATTAGGCTAAATTGAGGTGCTGAATCAAAAGAGCATTGTTAAGATAATCACTTTACATTTTGGAACAAGCTTTTCAAGTCACATTAGATATGGAATACTTGCAGTATTCATTTGGTAAGAAGCTTGGATTTCCAACAGTTGGATCGATGAACAAAAGGAACTTTGAAATTAATTAGTAAACAAGAGAAGTATTTGTCAACTCATTTAATCGTAGAGTACCTGTAAAACATCTTCTAAACCACCTAAATTTAAAATAAGGCAACAAATGTTTCAAGTGTCTATAACCAAGCCACATGACTTAGAATTGTGTTAAAATGAATATACACGAGTGGAGCGTGAACATGATGCCAAAAAAAAGAGGAAAATCAAGAAAATGAAATCTCTTTTGATTATGAAATTTATACGAAGATGATTTAGAAGAAGATGAAGACATTTATTTGACACTTGTAATTATGTGTGTTCTTACTACTCTAACGTCATGGTGAAGGTTGAACATGAACATTTATTTTTAAGATGTTGGTTTGTTGTGGGAATCAAGCACACAAGTTTATCATTAATGGAGGAAGTTGCATGAACATTGTTTTAACATTTATGGTGGAGCGCCTTAAGCTTCCTAAGCAACCACATCAACGACTTTATTAGGTCGGATGGATAGATAATACCTCTATTCAGTAACACAATGTTGTTTTGTTTCTCTTTGTGAAAATTATAATGTCTATTTGGTGTGACATTATCCCTATGAAAGTAGCTCATATTTCTTGCAAGACCTTGGTTGTATGATCAATATGTGCATCATTGTGGCAAGAAGAATACATATACTTTTATGTTTGTTAATAAGAAAGTGTTATGGAAACCAATGTGGACTGCTAAAATGAATAAATAGAAGCAAAAGAAGGCAAACATTGTTGCTAGTAATACAAATTCTCTTCACATTTTGACTAAGAAAAATTTCCAATGAGAGGGCAAAAACAGTTCCTTCCGATTTACATGGCCTTATAATCAAAGAAGTGAAGGAAGTAATTACTACCAAAGTTTCCTTTGTTCTCCCATAAATCACTATGTTATTGAGTTTTTCTAATGTCGCTCTAGAAGAATTATCTATTAACCTTCCATTGATGCATAAAATTTAACTTACTGCTAACTTTATACTAGGTTCACAATTGCCCAATCTACTAGCCTATTGACTGACTCCAAGTGGTCATGTAGAATTGAAAAACCAAGTAGATGAACCACTATCTAAGAGTTGAATTTGTGAAAGTCTAAGCCCATGTGCTTTCCCTACATTGTTGATGCCAAAAGAAGATTGTAGTTGGTACATATGTATTGACAGTCATATGACCAATAAGATCACTATCAAATATTGATTTTGAATTCCCTATCTTGATGATATGTTGGATATGTTGTTAGGATTTTACGTATCATCAAGTGCACATAATGCTTGGAGATGAATATAAGACAACTTTTAAAACTAAAGATGGCCTTTATGAATGATTTGTGATTTTTTTTTGCCTTTCTAATACTCCTAATACATTTATATATTTTATGAATTTAGAACTATAACAATTTATTAGAAAATTTCTTGTTGTTTATTTGGATGATATCTTAATTTATAGCAAGAGTAGAAAATGTCATCTTAACAAGTTATGAGAACTCTTTGCAGAAAGAAGCTCCAAATAAATTAAAAGAAATGCTCTTTCACGATTTCATTTGTGGTATTCTTGAGTTTTGTAGTTGTCTGAAGAATTAGAGGCATACCCAGACAAGGTAAAAGCCATCAAAGGATGATTGATGCCTAGAACACTACAAGAAGTTAGAAGCTTTCATAGCCTAACAACATTTTACTAGTGATTTATCAAAAAATTTACCACTATTATGACTCTTATAATTGATTGTATGAAGAAAGATTGGTGTGTTTGAATCAACATAGCTTAACAAGTTTTTTAAGAAGGGAATGATTTGTTGAAACATCAATGCTTCAACGACTAGATAAGGTTTTTGAAGTGACATGTGATGTATCTAATGTTGGAATTGGAGACGCATTAAGTCAAGAAGAACATCCTATTGCATTTTTTAGTGAAAAGCTGAATGAGGGAAAACAATGGTATTCCACAACTAGCAAAGAATTTTACGTAGTAGTTCAATCTTTGCACTATTAGTGACAAAAGGTTGTTGTATATTCTGATCATTAAGCTTTTTAATACATCAATTCTTAAAATAATCGACATCGGAAATGAATCTCCTTTCAAGAATATACCTTGAAAACAAGGCAACTGATGCACTCTGTTGACAACAAGGCAGTTGATGCACTCAACAGAATGATATATATTTTTCTTTTATAGCTGTATAAGTGGTGGGGTTTGATCTACTACCTTTTGGGCAATGATTTTAGTAATATATTTGTTAGCTTGTTTGTTGGACAACTTAGGGAATGCTAATATTTTTTAATGCATCATAATCATCTCTTAAAGGGAACCATACTTTCTTTGTCAAATACTTCTCTTTGTGAGCAAGTGAAATGGGAATTATATGTTGGAGGGACTATGTGTCATTTTGGAAAGGATAAAACTATTACAATAGTCGAAGACCACTTTTTATTGGCTTAGCCTCAAAAAAGATATGGCTAAGATTGTTTCTTGATGTCACAAATGCCACTTATCTAAAGGAAGAAAGAAAAATATAGGTTTGTATATGCCACAAACCATGGTAGGATATTAGTATGAATTTCATGCTTGATTTACTTAGAACCATTAGACGACATAACTCAATATTTGTGGTAGTGCATCGCTTTTAAAAAATGACACATTATATCTTATGTTAAAAAATTGTAAATGTTGTTCACATTGCTAAGTGCTTCTTCAAGGTAGTTGATTGTCTTCATGTTTTGCAATTTTTCTTTGACTAAAATGTAAAGTTCACAAAACCTTATTAAAAATGATAATATGAAATTGAAGTTTCTTCTTTCAACTCTCAAACAGATGGTTAGAACATAGGTCGTCAACAAAAGCTTAAGTTTGGGAAACTTTTTTTGTTGCTTGGTTGGAGAGCATGATACCTCATGGGATCAAACTCTTCCTATGGTTGAATTTGCACATAATAGTTCTGTGAATAGGTCCACTATACAGTCCATTTGAAACTATTACATGTATGCTTCCTAAAAGGCCAATTGATTTGGTTTCTTAACCATTGGTGGCAAGACAAAGTGCTAGAGCTGATACTTTTAGCAAGCACATACAAGATGCACATGATGATGCCAGGTGAAAGATTGCTATGAGCAATACAAGATATAAGACGTGCTGATCTGGAAAGAAATTTTGTAGAATTTGAAAAAGGTGATATGATTATGGTTTGTATGAAATTAGAATAATATCCAAAAATGGTTTATAGGAAACTTCATTAAGGAATGCTACTCCCTATAAAATCCTAAAGAAAAAGAGCTTCAATGCTTATGCCCTTGATTTACCACTAGACATGGGTATTAACATCTTCAACATTAAGGATGTCGCTTTATATTCTAAACATGAAGATATTATGACATATAATAAATTTAATGCTCACCTGCCATCAGTTCAAACATTTAAAAAAGAAATTGAATATGTAACTGATTATTAGATAGTGTTAGCAAAGGAAGGTGGTTATCAAAAGTATCTAGTCAAATAGAAGACATGATCCTTTTTTGAATGCATATGGAAAGGCATGTGGTTATCAGAAGAATATTGTCAAATGGAAGACACAAACCCTTTTTGAATACACATGGATTGTTGATGATGAATTCTGATAGCTGAATCAAGATCTTTATGAAAGATTTCATGCTTTTAACTTGACTAGGGGGTAGTTTTTCTCAATTGGGAGGGATGATGAAGACAAGTGGCAGTCTCCTCTTATAGTCTATAAGAGAAGACATAAAGATTCTAAAGCTCAAATTTTAATTTGGCATATTTTAGATAATGATGAGTCTTATTTTGGAAATGATGTAAAGACCAAAGTTGCAAAGTTGAAGAGTCAACCATAACCTCCAACAATTCCAATGTTTGACAACCAAAGTTTGGAAAATTGAAGCTTCAATTAAAAGGTTTTTTAATTAGTCAAGAGTTCCATCAAAGTATATCTATGAGTCCTTTATGTTTTCTATGTTAAAAACCCATCAACCTATAAATATGTTTTGATGTACCGCTGGAATAAAGAAAGTGAGTTTTTAAGAAATTTTCCAAATTGTGATACAATCTCTGTACTGTATGATGCTAAGCATTTCTTAGATGTGATGCCTAAGTTTCTACTACCTTCTACAATTCTTTACCACCTAGTTTTAGATTCCTACTCCATATACCCTCAAACAATCAGGCTCTCCTCTGGTGCTGCATCACAGTTATTCATGGGAATGAATTTAATATTGTTAAGTTTTTTCCTCACACCACGACATCTATTTATTGGTAGATATTACTGATCAACTTTATTCCTCCTGTTTCCCTATATATTGTAGAAAATGGCATCCTTAATGGGGGCAAAATTCTCCAAGTCGTTAATAGCAAATCAAGTTACACATCTTATTTGCTATAAATTTGAAGGTTAGTATCATTTGTCTTAAGCATTCTACATACAAAATTCTTAATGATTTTGTGTTACATTTGCATATAGTTGCATTTATTTGTTATTTTGTGACCATAATCACTTATAATCAGAGATTTGACTGCCTATACATGCGTCTTTCTTGATTTTGCATTCTGATATATTGTATATTTAATGATCTATGCAGAAAGGACATTGTTGATTGGGTTGTATCCTAAACGTGTCAAATTCCTCAATACATGATTGTATATACAAATGAGCACTACATGAAACATTAGGTTACGTTCGGTTTGTTAATTGCTAAATTTTTTGTTTTCTGTTCTCAATTTCTGAAAATTAATTTTCCAAAAAGGCAAAATGTTTTTGAAAAAGTGAAACAAAAAATGAAAATTATGAGTATTTCATTGAATTTTTCCCATGATTTCAAAATGTGTATTTTGTATGTATTATATTTTTTTGATCAATTTCAATATACATAGAGTGGATCACACTTATTTGAAGAGAATAAAAATTACCAAGAGAAAATTAACTAAAATAGTTATACATGATATAACATACAAATGGAATTGCTGTTGAAATATTGGAAACTAGAGGATAGAAAATAGGATATGCTTCAATTTTCATGTTATAAACTAAATGCAATGTTATCTCTTACATTTATTCATTTGTGAATGCTAGAACAACACATCGATAGCAAGCTATGGTGAGACATGTGTGTTGTTGTCCTTGCTGATAATCATCTTGTTGTTGCCATACTTCTGAAATAGATTATCCCTATAAGTTTTTAATTGAACACAATAATGAAATGCACAATAGACAATATGTTCACTCCCTGTTCATAAAATTTGTCATTATTGAAGAATAATAATTTTTCTTAGTTCTTGACATTGTCAAAAAGATATAATTCTAGGAAGCTAGGTGAAATTAAAAAAAAATGAATATGAATTATAGAGAAAATTTTCAGAATTTTCATTTCCCATTCCAATTTCTTGAGTTCCATGTTTGGGAAAAACTATTTTCTAGAAATTGAGGACAAAAACAAATAATCAGAAAATTTTCATGACCTAAATGCAACCTTAATCTGCAGCAAATTTAGGTGTTTTATTTTGTGTTTTTAGATTAAAAAGATGAAATCTCTCTCTCTCTCTCTCTCTCTCAATTATGACGCTTTATCCAAATATATGCTTTAATGACTTTTAGGTGAGAAATATGAGCTTGCTAAGAAAGTGAAGATCAAACTTGTCAATCATCGATGGCTAGAGGATTGGTAAAGTTAGATTAATTCTTCCTTTGTTTCTATGGAATTGTGATTTTCCATATTAACTACTAGCCAAAGGAAACTGAAAACAAAATCTGATTGTTATTTTATGTGCATTCTCTTCCAGCTTAAGATCATGGGAAATTTTGCCAATTGATAGTTATACAAAGAGGTCAGGCCAATACTTCTATTTTTTTTTTCCAATGTTTATTGTATTGGTATGTGTTTGAATTATTCTAGTTGTTTTAGATAGCTTTGCTTAAGCTTATGTTGATATTGGAAAAGTATAAACCTACTACATCTTGTATGCATATATAGTATTGTTAATCCCCAATGATTCACTATCATGTTTAATCCTCTCAAGAGCATCCTCATCTCTTTCTGATTATTTTCTTGCATATCAGTGAGAACCAAGCATCATAATAGTTGGCCCAGATGGTCTATGTGATGGCTAGAATAAATAACAATTACAACAGAAGCAGCATATTCTCATTTTTTTTCATATTGATATATTGGTTTGCCTTTCATTTCTTTCAACTTTTGCCTCTCAACTGTTGGTTTCTCCTTCTATGTTCATTTGTTTTCTTTGTTTTGTCCCACGTATTTGTGGTTTTAGTTTGAACAATGAGCTGGCTAAAGTTATCATTTTTTGATGACTTGGGTTCATTCATGCTGATTGGTTCATTCCTGAACAACTTCTAGCCATAATGCATGGAATTAAAACAAGATCAATTTATTTCAGCTGATACCATGAACTATGTATGTAAATTTATTTAATTTTTTTATTCAAGTTATTCTGAATTATTCTCAAATTTAATTGCTCAAAATCTTTTAGCTAGGGCTTAACCCCAAACAAGCCCTCTTCAAAACTATATTTTTATGTTTCAACATTTATTTTTGCTTCTTAGTCCTGATTATTGCCATTTTATTTTACATTGTTTTGAAAAGTTCTATTTGTCATTAAGAAAGATTGTTTTAACTTGGTATCTCAAACAGCGGTTGGGAATTAGAGATTTTGGAATCTGAGGCAAAGGATTCAGATGAAGAGACTGGTGTTAGCAAGAATTCATTGAGGCAAAATAATGTAAAATATTCTAATTTTGGAGGTACAATGTGTAATGGAGGTTCTGATTTGTCCAGTCAGTTTACGGGACAGTTTCCAAATGGTAATGCTGCAATTGTCAATTCGGCTTTTGCTGGAAATCCTGTCACAAGTAGTGCATCAATCATGACATCATTCAAGAACAACAATTCTCGAAAATCTATGTCAGGTTGCAACAGTGACAGCAAAAAAAATCATCCGAATGCAGGAGAGGTTTCTCATACTAGCAGATCTCGTGTTAGAAAAGATTCTATGATTGCAATTGAACTATTTGACCAAACTGTTTCTGATTTTAAGGAGGTTGGTTCATTGCCCACTGAAACAGTTTCAGCGTCAAGTGCAGCAGATATGGAATCAAGCGCTCTCAATCTTTCAAAGAAACCTTCTGTAAAATCACCTGTGAATATCTCTACACCCTCAAGGAATTTTTCTTTAGAAAAGATTTTGAAAGGTGATTCTGATATAATGCCATCAGAACGGAATAGTGCTAGTGATGAACCAACCCGTCTTGAAGGTTTAACCACTCAAGTTACAACAAATAATATTGCTAGTGCTTTACCTCAAAAAAGGAAATCAATGTCTTTGCCAAGAGGGGACTCAAAGTCTCCCAAGTCAGAATGCCATAGCTTCCCCAGACATCCTTCCTCCTGTAATCCATCTCCAAACACTAAATTGACAGCTATAGCAACACTTGTTACACCTCCGGCAGAGAAGGATCATCTGACTTTGGATACAAACCACAATCTGGAAGGTACTATGGATTCAAATGGATCAATTAAAAAAGCTCCAGCCTCAAAGTTCAAATCACTTTACCATCAGAAAAAGTCACTATCATGTGGGAAATTTGTAATACATAAAAATTCAAACAGTGCACATTCAGTTTCAAATATAAATAACCATGGCATTTCTAGCCCAAAGCAGGCCTTATCTAACCTGGAATACAGAACAGAAGAATTGTCCAAAACCACAGCTATTACTGATATATTTGATTCTTCGTCAGCTAGAAAGGCACTTCTAGATTTGTCTTCAAATGATGGGTCAATGCAAGTGGAGAACAAACAGGAACTAATGAATGACATAGGGAACCAGTTTGGTTCAGCGGTTGCCGGTAAGCATTCTGATGAAACATTTTGCAACAAGGAAAGGCCTGAAACATATCTGGGTGGTCCAGGAGAACCTGAACTTGTCACCACAACTTCAAACGGTGCAGTTGCTAATATTGGTATGCAAAATCTAGTGGGGAAGAATAATGCACATGCTGATGGGTCTGAGGAAAACCAGGCTTCTGTATCTCCCGGTGACAGATCTTTGGTAAATGAAATTCCCTCTAGTACTGTAAATGCTGATGGGTCTGAGGGAAATGATACCAAAATTTCGTCTGGTTCCCACAGAAGAAAGGTTGTTGCTAAGAGGAGTGTCAGTAGCAGATACAAGCTTAATGAAATGAACAGTATCAGGAAGGAGAATACTGTTCTGGATTCTGATAAAGTTGTCATGAATACCAAAGTTGTGCCTGATAAAAATGACAAGGCTAAGGTACCAAATGATAAGCACATTAGCAGAAACTTGAAGAACAGGGTTGTTGAGTCACTCTATGATAATGAGGTTATAAAGGAAAGAACAGAAGCCACAGATTTTCCTACACCCTCAAGTATCAAAAAGGATGTAACCGTGCATTCAAAGCAAACAATTACTGATGCAGAAAAGGAGAACATGCCTGACGAAGCTGGTACCTTGAGTTATAATTCTTCTAATTTTCATAGCAGTAAACCAGTTAATGAACATGATCCAGAAATAGTTAAGACTCCAGACAAGAGCTACAACATGGAAACACCCAGCACTACAAAGATTAACTTGGATCCTGCATGGTTCATTTTAAGCGGTCATCGCGTTCAGAGAAGAGAATTTCGGGTATTGATAAAAAGGCTTAGGGGGAGGATTTGCAGGGATTCTCATCATTGGTCTTATCAAGCTACACACTTCATAACTCCAGATCCATTACGCAGGACAGAAAAGTTCTTTGCAGCAGCTTCTGCTGGAAGGTATGTATGCAACTCTTGTGCTTCGTGGCTTGGTGATTTAGATTCTGCTATCAAATTGATAGTCGATTCATTATGTTTAGATTGATTCCAAAGATAATACTGTTTAGCATAATTATTTTTTCCCTGGATAACTTTATATTGTTTTGGCTTTAAGCCTTTAACCAATATTTACTTGGGGTGTTTTTGGTTTGTGTCATAAAGTAAATGTTTCACACATTCCGCTTGGTTGTTAACGCTCAATCTTTTCCCTCTTGATTTCTTAAACTCAGGTGGATTCTAAAGACGGATTATTTGACTGCTAGTGTTGAGGCTGGAAAATTCTTGGATGAAGAACCGTTTGAGTACTACATGAAAGGTCTTACAGAAGATGGTACAATCAACTTAGAAGCACCGAGGAAATGGCGACTCTTAAAGGAACGTACAGGGCACGGTGCCCTCTATAGGATGCGGATTTTAATATATGGAGAATGTATTGCACCGGGCCTGGTAGGAAGTTTTATCTACTTCTAGTTAGTTATATAATTCTATTTAAGTTCCATTTTTTTGGTTAAAATAGACAATCTCTTTTTGGTTTTTTCATCTCAAATTTTCATCTGGATTGCTGTGCAATACTGTCTTAACATTAACATATGAGCAAAATTATTCTTATGTTTTTTTTACTCTACTGGATCAGGATACACTGAAGCGCGTGATAAAAGCTGGAGATGGCACCATTCTAGCAACCTCTCCACCTTATACTCGTTTCCTTAATTCCGGTGTTGACTATGCCATTGTCAGCCCAAGTATGCCACGAGTCGACTTGTGGGTGCAGGAGTTCTTGAGGCATGAGATCCCATGTGTAGCAGCTGATTACTTGGTAGATTACATTTGCAAGCCGGGATATTCACTTGACAGGCATGTGCTCTATAAAACACATGTTTGGGCTGAGAAGTCGTTTGCAAACTTGTTGAGCCATTCTGAGGAGATCAGTGAAGATTTTATATCGACTTCAGTAGAAAGAATTGATGACCTCAGATGTGCTATTTGTGGTTTGTGTGATAGGGGTGAGGTTATGCTAATTTGTGGAGATGAAGCTGGTACCGTTGGATGTGGGATTGGTACCCATATTGACTGTTGTGATCCCCCACTTGAATCTGTTCCTCAGGATGATTGGTTCTGCTCCAAATGCAACAGCTGGTCCAATAAGGTCAGCCCTAAGAAGAAAAAAGCTGCACAGAAAAGAAAGAAACATTCCTCTAGAACTAAGTGATTCTTCTACACCTATAGCTAGTACTGCTTCTATAATGTTACATTGGATACTAGTGTCTTTTTGGAACTAGTTCTTGGTCTTTGCATTTCCACCATTGGCGTTGGGATTGCTAACGAAGACTTGATGGATGTAGAATGATCTTTAGGAATTCACTGTTAAATAAGTATCAACTGTTTGTTTATATAAGTAGAATGACCAAAAGGCAGCTACTCTGTAATCCACAGAAACTGTTTATTACATTTGGCAAAATTATTAATAGTGTTTAAATTTTCGAATCTTCTCTGTTCTTTTGAAGCTAAAGATGATTGAAGATTTTGCAATGATTAGTTCAACAAGATTTTCTAGTGGTATGGATATGATTATGTGGGAGGGAGGAATTCCAAGTTTGCCATTTTTTGTTCATTATTTTGATGGACTACAATATGGTGCTCACTGCCATTAGCTAAGTCATGGGTCAAAGACAGATCCTCAAATTAGGGAGATTAACAAGCTTTGGAGGGTCAAGGCAAAGGGCCAGTTCAAAGAGAAGGGTGTGAGTCTAACGATAACTGGCAATCAGGCGATTTTAAAGCAGCAGCAAAGAACATAAATCTGATAATGAAAGTGATAGATAACGTGGGCAAGGCAGCAACCGTGGAAGGGTCTATGCCGCTGCACGGTTGCCCCATAGCCATAGTCCGGGGTCTCTCTTAATCTTCATTTATATATAGGGAAAGAACTCATTTGATGATCTAAACATGTACAAAGGCACAATTAAGATTATCATATTGAAGCTGAGTGTTTGGCAAGATCGTCATGCAGCTTTAGGCTATATTTACATTGAAGGAAAGACAGAGAAATTATCATACTTCTCTTCTTATTCCTGTAAGTTAATACAAAGGATAAATTTGTGGTATCTCCTTTTATCAATTTGTCATTATACTAATTCATCGTTATAAAATTTTGATATACCGTATACTCCGTCACGGTGAAGAAAAAATCTGATTGAAATTAAAAAAAAATTGTTACGCAGCGTTGGCGCCCAGCGTAACAGTATTTTTATCTTTATACACTCCTTATTTATTGAACTCCGTGCTCTGCAAATCAATTCAAGTTAGAATAAAATATATAAAAAATCACAATCCCAATAAATTTAATCAAACATAATCTAAACATTTTAAAATAGTTAATTACCCTTGAACCAAAATATAGATAATAAAAAAAACACAGATTAAATTAAATAAAACCAAACTAATATAGTTGGTGAAATAAATTTAGAACTTACAAGTAAATAACAAGCAGAAAATAAGAAAAACATCCCTTAATTAATTTTAAAAATGATAAATGAATAACTAACCTTTAAAAATGCAAGTAAAAGAACAGAAGCTCAAATTAAAATTAATGTTTAGATAAACAATTGCCGAAGAATAATTAACTCACGGAGAAAGGCCTTTCTCGAGCTAAAATCCAGATAAGCTAAACAAGTGGCTCCACCCTTGAAGATAACAATTAATTATAGGAGCATACTACAGAAAATAAGATAATCCACCTCACCTACAGTAGTCACTTGGCGAGAAAGCACAAAACAAGATAATCACTACACTTTGGTGCTTATAATCATAATCCACTTAAGTTAATGGCCAACCAACCACCTCATTAAACCGAATGCAAAAGACACTAAATCAATCTACCATCCACTCAAGTCAGACTCTCATCATTAACAGGGAGGTCAGAAGTGCAATCATTCATGAAACAAAGAAGTCCTTGATTCATATGATCAAACATGTGCGGAACATCTCTGACCAGTTCCATCTGTTTCAATATCTTTATTTTTCATTTTTGGTAAAAAAATAATAATAATATTTTGTTTGTCTCGGGTGGAAGAGGAGTTTCAACCAGCATGTCATGGGCTTCCTTCAATCTCATTAGCACTTAATTCTGCAAGGGATAGAATTACAAATCCTTAATTTCGACTGAAAATTCAATCAAGCTCATGGATTTGATCAGCATCAAGCAAATTAGGAAACGAAGCTTACTGCATCCTCTGCATTGATTGTGCATGTTGGCCTTCGAGGCGGTAGCTGATGGGGCGGAGTGCGCTGCAGCGAGTTATGAAGAAATCAAACCGAGAAATGAAAGAATAAGAATGTTGAGATCCTTATGTGGTGATTCTTTGTTGCGAGCATGGGATGAATTGTACCTTCAACTTGGGCTTCAAAGATTCAGTGGCAGCTACTGCCTTTGGACTTGTTGCTTGCTGTGGAAAGGGAGAAATTGCAGTCAATGCATTTCACAAAATCTCCAAAGTAGACAAATCTAGCCTTATTGAATCAAAAGAGGAGGTGCATTTCACAAGCAAATTTAGACTCAACCCCCCTCTTTTTTCACATTGCCAAATGCACTTTAGAATTCAAAAAATACACTGCTATGGTACTCACTCAAGACAGATTCATCTGGTGACACGGTTAAATATCAATTCCTTGATAGCAAATACAAATAGATTGACTATAGTTGTCAGCTAATGCCTTTAGAATTTTCTTGTAGGTGAAAAAAAGTACTGATGAATCCATTTCTTTAGCCACATTCTTTTAGAATCTAATGTAAAGGATGGTTTGGAGGTTGATACCTTGCCAAGGACCCAATCAGCAGAATCAAAGTAAGCTCTTTTATGGTCCTGCAACCAACCAAAATTTAAGAAATGAAATCAGCTCAATCACTGTTTAACAAAACAAACGTGTCTAGATCATTCTTTGGTCTCCCTAGTCCCTAGGTCAATTTTCCATTACTTGTATCATTTTGTGGGAATTTTCTTCAGTAAGATTCCCTTCAATTTTCATGCCAATTCTAAGTATTATATTAGATGAACTTGCCTACTGGTGGACACCAAAACTCATGCATCTCTGGTAAGGGTTGCTATGTTCAAATGGAAACATTATATTTCATAAGTTAAAAAACTTACCTTCGAGATTAGTGGTTTCTTGGGTGTAATTCCTCCATAATTTTTCCCTATGGATATCTGAAATAAAGTAGGATAAAGAAGAGTAAAGATCACGGCAATAATACACTTTGAAAGCTTTAGTTTAAAAGAAAAATGTCTAGTAGTCTTCAAATAAAGTTCTTTGGTCTCACACAGGCAGAGGATGTTATTATCATCCCATCAAACCTTGTTTAGGGTAAATTGAGTGTATATACCTTAATATCACATCAACACTCCTTTTGTAGATTTCAATTTTTTTCCCCTTTTATCAGCAAATCAAACAAAGTATTGATCCATACACATCAAACAAACAAGAAGAAAATTGAAAACCAAACACAGAAATATGGGAAACTAAAATCACTACATCACCAATAACCAAAGAAGGGGGGAAAAGATTAAAACACCGTTACCTCTTCACCTTGAGGAGCTATACTTCCTTGATTGCTGCCGGCCATCTCCTATCCTCCTCCCTCTACAAAACAAAAAAGTGCGGTGCCTTAGACTCTAGATAACTAAACCTCAACCTTAAAACTTGCAACAAAAGAGAGAAAAAGGAGAAGGAGAAGGGTAGCAATAACACCTTGTGACGAGAAGAGAAAGAGGAGGAGACGAGATGCGGAGGTAGCAGAGGGAGGGCAGAATAACAACATCTTATAGCACGGGCAAGGGGGGACGGAACAAAAAAGGTAAAGAAGGTGAGATGAATGGGGCATCCCATTAAAGAGGGCGGTAAGCAAGGTATGAGGGATAGAGAAGCTAAGCCGCCACCCCCGACTTGGATCGGAAACTGCCAAATTTGCTACTTTCCTCCTGATCTAATCTCTCCAAGTTCGGAACCGAATCGGTTGGTCAAACCCTAGATCTTCCTGCCCAGCCGACACGCCGCCACCCTCTTCGCAGTCAAATCTATCCGTCCAGATCCTCCCAAAATTCATCATACCCGTTGACCATGGTCAACTCTGGTGCCTGCCATGCTTCTCGGGCCTTGTTCTTGGACCCAAATCCCGGAAGCAATTAATTGCCAAAACTACATTTTTATTTATTATTTTTTAATAATTCAGTTTCACCGAACTAATTTTAAAGATAAATAATTTTTTAAAATTTATTTTTCAGATAAATTTAGAACACAATTACTTGAACGGATGCCCATGGATAGAATTTTTTATTTGAAGGATTTATAAGAACGCAAGGTGGTTTTAGAGTTTTTGTTAAACTTTACTCCTTCGAATACCGTTAGATTCATAGTGGTTTGGCTCGTAGATTTTCCAAACAGGGTATAGATTGTGTGAATCCAATGCATCTCACTGTCTACATTCCTAGGATTCAACCTTTTCAAGGCAAACTTTTGCACAACCACTAAAGTTGTCAACTTACTCGATCAATTCTCTAAACTTGACTTGTTCAATGCATCTTGTGTTGTTTATGGAGGAAACAAGAAGAGTTTTGGAGTTCGAATTCACTTTATACTGTGTTTACTTGTATTCGCTTGATGGCTTCACGGCATGATACGTGCAGATTCTCAAAATTACACACAAACTTTTATATTTCTTTGAATTTACATTTAAGGCAAAAATCAATAAGGTATCTTAATTTTTTTCAAATCAATCCCGTTGCGTCCTACTTTAATCTTTTGATTTTATCAAAAGGGTCTCCGTCCCACCAGTCTGTATACAAAAAATTGACGGAGGTACTGGGGTGAGCGAATCATCTTTTACCATATATATATATAATTATCCAATTATACTTAGAATACTATTCTTATCAATATTTTTCATCTAAATTTTAAACAAAGGTAAATTATAGTAGTTATGAAATTATAATTACCATATATATTATAGTAATTATGGTTTATAGTAATTCTTAGGTAAGCAAATTAAATCTATATTACAGTAATTACAAAATCGTAATTATGGTTTCGTAACTATTATAATATATTTTAATTTAGAATTTATTATAATATATTTTTAATTTAGAATTTAAAATTTAGATTTAAAATATAGGTAGAGAGATAATAAATTAGAGGATAATTAAATAATACATGAGTTGATGCGGAGTGAGAGACTTTTTAATAAAAAAAATGAAAATGGACTGCTCCATTAAATGAAAATGGACTGCTCCTTTATTCCAAAAAAACTAGAGGTACTTTTTGACATTTCACTTACATTTTATATGCTTGGAACATGTAGATCTTGGCAATATTTACCTACTTAACCTTCAAGTTTAAATTTATATGTTACCCTCTTTGGATAACTATGCACTTGAACTCTTAGAAAATTACAAGTATGTCAATTGTTTTTTTTAAATTTTTTTTATTCGATAGAAAATTACATATCTGACCCTAAATTTGTTAAATTGATAATTTTAACCTCTTTCAGCCAAATTATATAAAATTACAGGTTGCCCCTCAATATTATCTAATTTATATTATTTTCCAATTTTTCTCTATAATTAATTGGCAATATTACTCTCAATTATATATATATTTTTCTTTCTTTTAAATCAAGTATTTAACTTTTCGATCTTATTAATCTAAAAAGTGACTGATCTAATCCTAAAAAAAATTTTACCGACCATTAAAATAAATTAGAAAAAGTAAATGGGTCATGATGGACAATCTACAAGTAATTTAAACTCTTCAGATGTAATATACCCTGGGTGAGATTTGAACTCTAAGGTTAACTCACATCACATGTTAGGTAAGTCTAAGAACACCAGGGTTAGAAATTTTAAGTTAGCAAATCAAGTTTTGAATTTGACAACATGAGAACTACCTTAGAAGAGTTCATAATTGGCTCCAAAAATCTAGACATGATGTTAGGGAGCTAAAATAATAATTATGATAAAGCCAATTTGAGGTACAAATAGATGCCAAAGAATAAGGTCATAGTACTTTTATACCATAGGGTTTCTTTTTACAACAATGTTGTTGGTGCAAAGTGCACTAAAGTGATCAAATACCAAACTAATTTGGTGCTTTTAAAAATGGTTAAGTTGGACTTGATCTACATTTCTGACGTGTGCATTAGGTGTACAAGAACCGGAAATAATGCACATTAGTGTTTAAAGAGCTTGGTGTGTTACCATGGTTGAGTTTATAGTTACATGGTTTGATGGATAAATGACATGATTTGAGGTGGACTTAAAAGGCAAGAGGAGAAGAAAGACATGTTGAGCAACCGTCGAGAGATTGATGCAACCGTCGGTGTTCTGGAAACTTTTCATTAATTTGAATGAGATTTTAGTTTTACATTGGGATCTTCAAGAAATATTAGTTGATTTATATTGATTCACATATATTGATGGTATGAATAAATGTACGGAGAGAGACTCTCTCACGCGTGGGTGCGCAGGGGGTGCAAATCTAGGGTCCGAATTATACTGAACCATGTTGACTCGTGTAGTACAACTCTTACTCGGTAGAGTGCTCGTGATAGCAGTCGGGTACCACTTAGTTTGCTTGACTACCAGTGCTTGGTAGGAATCACGGTTAACCATTGTATCCTTGGAAACAGATAACCTGAGTAAATCTTAAAGTACAACCGGAGGTGGGGTGAATTTGTTTCAAGAAAACTACGACCAGGCTTCGGTTTATTCAATCACTCGGCCTCTCTACCCGGCTGACCTCTTGCTCACTCGGTCGGCCACTCGACTTCTTTGCCCGACTGGCCACTTGCCTACTCCGCTTGCCCGACCACCCGATTTTTTCCCATTCGGCAACTCGACCGCATATTCGCTCTGCCTCTCGGATTGCTTAGCTTCTCAGCCCGCTCGGTTGAACCACCCGGTCGACTGCTCTACTTTACTTGATCGATCGCTCTGCCCGGTCGGACTCTTTGTTTGATCGCCCGACTTCTCTATCTGCTCGACCAGTCTGCACTCACTTGGCAGAGACCAGTCCCCGCTGACAGCCTGAGATTATTAACTCTGGTCATTTTAACAGATAAGTTGAATTTAATTTTGTGTATTTAAATTTGACTAATTCCCTAGAATATCCGGTAGATTGTTTGCCCAACAATCTTAAAACAGATCCGATTCTGTTGAGATGACCATAGAATAAAGTGCTAAGGTGCAACGTACTCACCACATGAAGGCCCCCTCTGCCTCGATTGGAACTGTGCCAATCAATTACGGGAAAAAGCCAAAGAAGTTCAGTGGACTGAACTTCAAGAGGTGGCAGCAGAAGATACTCTTCTATTTAACCACGCTCATGTTGGTGCAATATCCTTCAGGTCAAGGTTGACCTAGCTGACCAAGCTTGAGTCTTGGTCATAGTTTCGATGTTTGACAATACGTGTAGACACATGGACAATGCAGGTGCAGTTGTTCATGTGAGGAGATACTGATCAGG
>JBBMJZ010413114.1:13135676-13148993 GCA_037833815.1 Zingiber zerumbet | reverse complement strand
CTATATCATCTCACTATCGATTCAACCAATCGATTGATATAGGTAAGAACGCTCTACTCAGGGACGCTATTATACTTGGTTTATTTGGCACTAATATAAGTAAGTATAATAACCAAAAACAAATGCCTTTATTAATATACAAGAATATGATACAATGAGTCCATACAATCATTAAATAATTGGCTCTAGGGCTCTAACTAACAGTTGGGTCATACATCTTGCCTCTAGGCTCCATGGCACTCAGGTCCTACACTATGCCTCCAAGCTCCAGGGCACTTGGGTCATATACAGTGCCTCCAAACTCTAAGGCATCTGGGTCATACATCGTACCTCCAAACTCCAAGGTACTCATGTCATACACCGTGCCTCTAAACCCCAAGACACTTAGGTCATACATCGTGCCTCCAAGATCCAAGGCACTCGAGTCACACACCGTGCTTCCAAGCTCTAGGACACTCGAGTCATACATCGTGCCTCCAAACTCTAAGACATTTGGATCATACATCGTGCCTCCAATATTCAAGGCATCCAGATCATACACTGCTCCTCCAAACTCCAAGGCACTCCGATCATACACTATGCCTCCAAACTTTAAGGCATCTGGGTCATACACCATGTCTCCAAACTCCAAGGCATCTGAGTCAAACACCGTGCCTCCAAGCTACCGGCCATTCAGATCATACATCATTCCTCTAACGTCATGCTTTTGGCCTCCAAAGTTAAATCTCAAACTCTTGTGTCGTCCGACCAAGTTATAAGTGAGTCTGCTCTCGCACCCAAAGTTCTTATTCTTGTATCGTCCGACTAAGTTATGAGTATGTCATCGCACTCCAAATCCCAGACTCGCATGCCACCTGACCGACTTATAAATGACATGCTCTCACACACCAAGTTTTAGACTCTTATGTCGCTCAACTGAGTTATAAGTGAACTTGCTCTCGCACCTATATTAGTAGTCGTTTAAGCACTACTCACATGAATTGGTGTGAACACACTAACACAATTATGAAGGCTGAGAAACACAAAACGACATGTCTAGTCAGTCGATTTTACAACCTCCTTCGACTAAACTTGGGAAGGAAGCTTGTGATGTGGCGAAAAAGGTACGTAGGACCCCAGAAGTTGGGGTCAAAGTTTGGATAATGTGGTAGTCCAAGTCAAAGTGAGGTGACAATCAAAGTTAAGGTGTATGGGGCCGAATGAACCACTTCTCCTTGATAGGACTCCTAGAATAAACCCAGTTGGCCCCAGAGTCGGTTAGACTTATGGGGATCGACACCCCACTCTCCTAGTCTACAACCGATTGGCCTCAAGGTCAATCAGACATTATGTATTCGACCGGACCAAGAGTTAGTCGGACCTCTAGATTCAATTCACCACTCCTCGGACATGACTCCTAGTCTATAGCCGGTCATCCTCATAACCGGTCGAACATCATGTATCTGCCCGGCCTTAGAGCTAGTTAGATCACTAGAATCAGTTTCTCACTACTCAGGGCGCAACGCCCAACATATACCCATCCGGCTTTATAGCTGGTCGGACCTCCAGAGTTTATCTCCCCATATCTCCTAGGCCTAGTTCCCAGTAGATATCTGCCCGACCTCAGAGATGGTCGGACCTTCAAACTCAATTCCTCATCTCTCCTGGGCGTGGCTCCCAGTTACATCTGCCCAGCTCCAGATCCGGTTAGATCTTCTCTAGGAGACAGCACTATCAGGGAATCAAAACAACTTGTCAGATAATAACAGTGAGAGAATATTCTCTTATACTGGCATATAAATGCAAGGGAACGTTCTCATGCTTAGAGGAATACTGTTGTACATATTCTATCACCGGACATATTTTGACACTAGACATTCTCTACCACCTTATTATTATGGATGTTATTAGAAAAAAAAAGGTAGATCCGCTACCTTAGCGACCCCCCTAGTGTCGGCCTCACGGATATGGAGGGAAGTTCATGTAGGTATACAGGTCATATGCGCATGGTGGGATAACTCCAGATCGTCAGCTCCTGAGAAACGACCCCTGACCATTACACCAGAGATGCGATGCGTCCACCGTCTGCGTTACGCCCTGGGGACTTATTATGGATGTTATTAAAGGTAATATAAAAAGGAGTTCTCTTCGTTAGCCACATACGTTGAGAGGTGTGCGTGCACGCACACACATCAATATTACTATACTATTATTCATTTTTTTCTCTATAAAGTTATTATTTTGAGTTGAACGTCAGAATACCTGTACAGGGACCCCTCTCTATCATGATAACTAACATTTTCTTCTCCAAATTTCTAATTTTACTATACAAATTCATCCACATCATCATCAGGATATTCGTCTTCTTACGATCAACATCAAATTAGCTAACACACGATTTTTCTCGTTTTCAGACCTCATAAGTATTAAACAGTGAAATCATTATTGGTAGTTTAAACCAAAAAACACAAGAAACAGAAATCATTCACGTGGTTAATTCCTGATAAAATAACGTAGATATTTAGGTACGATTTGATGGAGCATCATGAATTGTGACGCTGCATTTTCAGTTGTCATTAATCACTACACCTAACAGAGTACCAACCATCCTTCTCTCTCTCTCTCACTCTACCTTGCAAAGCGAAGTGGAGATGAAGCTGGTGGTGGTGGCGGCGGCGGCGGCGCCTGCCGCCGGCATGTTTAGGTCGTAGGGAGCGAGCTACACGGTGGGGGATTCTGCAGGGTGTCCATCTTAGACGATGAACACAATCGATAGTTCTGTAAGCAGTCCCTTCTCCTCTTCCTCGATGAATAGTTATGAAGATCAATGATGCTCCGCGTGTTCTTTTAATTAATTTTTCTTCTTTTCTTTATGCAAGATACTTAAAACATGATCTGGAAGTTCAGAATATGAATGATCATTTTGTTCAATAAAAGGCTACATGAAACATGATTAACAGTCATTTAGAGCAGACTTAGACCTGTCTGTTCACTATTGGTAACACCACATATATATCTTGAATAATACATCAAGTTTGCATTTATTTATCTGCCATATAAGTAATTAATTAATCACTAAACACACAGTTTGGTGACTAGCTAGTTGGTGCAAGGAGAAGGCACAACACTTCCTAATTTGCTCCATTTTGCATTCTCACAGGAGCTTTGTGTGGAATGACCTAAGTTGATATCTTGCAACACTATGCCATGGCATGGAGTTGCCTTGCTGCAGCTCAGGGCTATAGCATCCTCTGAAGCACTAGTTCCTGTTATGTTCTTGTACAGCACATTCCCTATTTCCACAGCTGATCCCTACAATGTCATTAATTACGAGCTAGTCATGCATGGCCTTGAATTGTAGCAACCAAATATAAGAAGAGATTAAACAACCTGTTCATGGCATGGCTTATTCGAGTCACAGTAGTTCTGGTCAATGATTATAGGATTCTTGACGTTTTGCATGACTATGTTTTTGAACACTATGTTCTTTGCATATCCACTACCTCCCTACGATTAGAAACAAACAAAAAAATTGATAAATAATCTAAATTTTTTAACTTGCAATTAATCCTATGGTATTAATTAGTTCTTACTTGCCACGTCTTGATCCGGACTCCATTGGTGGTGCCACTAAGACGGGCAGTGTCCACAGTCACATCAGAAACGCGATCCTGGGAATTCCCACCTCCAAGGCTTCCGATGCTTCAATTAATCGATCATTAGAGAAAAAAATACATGATTAGATGCGAATATTATGATAGCAATTTCTTTTTTAAACTTAATTAATGAATTAATTACCTGATTCCATGGCCAGGTCCGCAAACAATGTTTTTGGCCATCACGTTAGCAGACCCACTCACGATCGATATGCAGTCGTCACCTTGTTAATTAATTCAAAGGATATATATATATTTCTGGATGATGATAATGATGATGATTAAGAAATAAACTAAATGACTAATTACCAGTTGCAATGACGGAATCGGAGATGGTTATGCTCTGTGTTCCTGTGACGTGAATCCCATCGGTGTTCGGACTTGTTCCTGGAGCAGTGATCGAAAGATGAGATACGTCGACGTCGCTGCAGCTCTGGATTGACACGTGGATTTGTTGACTATTTTGAATCCTTAGATTCTCTACCCTCAAGTTCTTGCAGCCGTTAAAAGTCAACGCCTTCCAATATTCAAAACGCATAATATACACAAAATCAGATATTGTTAGTTAATTAATTATTTCCCTCATGAGAAGTTTTACTTACCGTGGGTGCGTCCACGCAAGGCTGAGGAAAAAAACAATTAGTAGCTAATTATGTTGTTATCGTATAGATCAAAATTATCAAAAAGGAAAATCTTACTGAAGACTTTTTAATCTTGCAGGAGTTTTGCCACCAGACGTTGCCATTGCCGTTGATCACTCCGCCGCCGCCGACTGAAAGGTTGTCGACACCACTGAACATTATCCAGTATCTCTTGCCGGCCCAGACCGACCGATCGACCGGAGCTTCCACAGATCCTTTGATCTATATATATATAGGAATTAATTAAGTAGAGCAAAATCCTGATTACTTAATTAATTAAATGAGATGAAGAACTAACTCACCATGACAGTGACACTAGATTTGCAAGGGCCGGAGAAGGTGATCGGCTGAAGAACATAATTCTTCTTTTCTGGAACCGTCAAAATGGCTGGAGTGGAAGAAGAGCAAACTGCGTTCCAGGCCTTCTGATATCCCTGCATGATATATAGATACATACACAGAATTAGGGTTCATGCATCATGCATGCCAAAAAACTAAACATGCAGCTAATTAATTAATTGCATGCATACCTGAGAATTGGCACCGTAGGCATCGATATTGATCACCTCCTGAGCTTGAACTTTCCTCCCTGCAATTAGCTGATATAATTTTGCATAAGCACTCCGCAAATCATGCAAAGGGATTGCAGCTTGATCATCCTCGAGCAAGACACTTCTGGTTGCCTCTTCTTCTCCAAAGCAGCGGTGCAATTTGCTCAGCAAGAGAATGCAAAGTATGAGGCATGCTAATTTATGTGCAAGGGACGGCATCTCCATTTAGTTTAATTTAACAAAGGAATTACTATAACTAACAAGTGTGATGATCTTCTTCTAATTAATTAATTAGTTGAAATGCATGGATAGGTGTGGGAATAGCCGTGGTGTGTGTTGGGCATATTTATAGATGAGTGAGAATGACATTGCTTGAAGATATAAATCACTCCTTAATCATGAATTAATGTAAAAAATAATAAGTGGACAATTTGAAATCTTAATTACAACCATATGCGTGTTTTACCATCTTCTTGGTTATAGGACTCTACTAACCAACACTATATATCTTGAGGAAGCAAAAGTTAAGATTTGGATTAATTATCTCGAGTTAAGCTCTCTTTTATCATCTTAATTAAGTTCACTGCTCTTAAATACTAGCTAATATATTAATTATATGTAAAGAATATTTACGTCTTTTCGATATATAGCCAGAGTACTCAGATGAACAGACGGTTTAAGTGAATTGTGATGGAACATCTATTAAAAAAGTACCTATGAATTTGTCAATTTTGGATTACGATCATATCAGATGAAATGATGATGGATTTGCCATTAGAAAATCCAACAAAGCAAAAACTATAAGCACGTCCTTTATAAAAAAATAAATATCAAAAGGATATATCTATCAGATATTTGATCTTCCAAATATCTTTTATTTTAATATTATTATAACAGTTATCAATAGGTAGTACAATGTGTAGTAGTTACTAATTAATTACTACAGCATAGAGAGACTATCGAATAATGACTACAACGTTGTTCCTTATTTTTAACAGTATTGTAGAGTGTATACGAGTAGTTGTTACAATGTGTATAAGATATTATATAGCTGCTACAATATGTAGCACCTAATATAATATTATTGTAGTGTTGTAGTAGATATTTAGTAGCTTGTACAACCGTTATAAAATAATTTTGACCAAGTTGGTAAAAAGAACTTTGATATAATATTATTTAGAGCTTAGAATTTAGGGTTTAAATTTTAGAATTTAGGATTTAAGTTTTATAATTTAGCTACAAGTACGTAGCAGCTACCAGCTACCCAGAAGCTGCTGCTATAATATGAAAATTTATCTATTTCACTTTAATCCAACCAAACCGTAAACTCTAAATCCTAAACACATTGTGACAGCTACAAAGTAGTTTTTATATGTTGTAGTAACTACCAATAACTATTATAACAATGCACGCTTGAATAAGATATATTTTAGGGATAAAATATTTGATAGGAAATTATTTTGATTTTTTTAAAGACGTTTTTTAATTTGGGATGTCTTTTTGAACTTTGCTCAAAATTAATGACAATATTTAAAATTATATCTAGTTCAAAGATTATCCATATTGAAGCATCTTTTCAAATAATAGAACCACAATTAGGACATGCATGATAATATATATATATATATATATATATTGTTATGCTGATATTTTTTTTAAAAAAAATAAAGTCACGGTTAAGCGTTGAGTCATAGGCATTAAACATAAAAAAATTTAAAATATTTTTTTTTAAGGTGCTTACACGGTATGAGGTGTGACATATAAAGACTATAGAGAGAGAGAGAGCATACACATTCACGGTGCATATCAGCGTCAGTGACTGAGACGAATCATAACACTCGAAAATGATCTAGACACTCGATGGTGAGATGGGGTGCCCACGATGGTGGGTGTGCGGACTAACGGAGCTTTGTATATACGTAGGTGTGTATGTGAGATTAAGAGAGACCTAGCATCTGTGGAAATAAATGAATGAATTATTAAAATTAATGGTGATTAAGTAATTAAAGAAGGTAGTTTGCGTACTTTAGTGGTTAGTTAAATTGAGACCGGAACTGGTCATTCATGAAATGACGAGACAGAGCGATAGAGGAAGTTACTTGTACCCTTAATCCATTGGTGACGCTGAGAGGGCATGGGCGGCAGCCCTTAGTTAGCTTTCTTAGTTCCTACGTGTTTAATTATAATTACTCATGCATGCATGTGCTTCGACTCATTAATCCAAATCCAATTCATACACTTCAATCATATATGTTTGTTTCTTTAATATATTAATTATTTATTTTTTTAAACGGACTAATTTTAAAAATAGTTAATCCCATACAAATTTCCTATCATCCCCGACTAAAGTAAAAAGTACGGGTGAAGATTCATCTAAGGAACTAATCATCTTCAATGTATTATTTTATTGGAGAAAAATTTTCTATAGACATTCAAATCTTAAATATCTAATTAGACCCGAGACTGTTAGCCCGAAGACTGCATATCTACTCTTAATTGTTACCATGCACGTAACATCTTCGTGATATATATGTAATCAATGCATGCAATCAAATCAAATATCAGTATGTATACAAGAGTACTAACATTGTTTGTGATCATGTCAGTTTTTGAGATATCCTCGTGTTAAACATGCCTAAGTTGCGTTATAAAGTAGAAGGATCACTTTATTTGTCACACTTCAGGGTATAATTTTCGTGATATCCTACTCCATGACAATTTAATAAAAGAAATTTAAGAACCATATAAATTATATCAAATTTGTTTATTTATATATCATTTTCTTTATATATAAAAAAGCAATATTATTGAACCAATGATTGTATTCTCTATAGAGTATAGGAGGATCACATGTAAGCATAGAATGTGCGCATAATAGTGCAATGCCCTCACGACGAAGAAGTTAACTATGTCCATAAGGAACAGATTGATCGTCCAATAAGAATGAGTTTTCCTCAGTGCATGGATGTTTGATAAGATTTCCTCGTTCTAAAATTTGCCAATAAGAACGATCGAGATCATGCTTTTCCACCGGCAATTGACACTGTTGTGCTCATAAAAACTATTGCACATGTACGTGACCTTCTATCATGGCTTTGTGATGGTGTAAGTCATTGCCAATATATTTTAATTTCCTAACTTAATTAGTGGAATAAACTCCAACATCCAAATCCACAGCCCACACAAAAATTAAATGGGCTTATGGACTCTCATCAAATTGGATCAAGGCCCACCAAAAATCTTTGAGATCAAATGTAACTGTGGTGGAACACTCCTAATCCTAGAGGGAGAGACATCAAAGTAAAGTAAGTTGTGCCCTAAATAATTAGTTCTCTTGTTTACCAAGAAAAAGAATGTGCTACCTCATTTCATTTATAATAGTGTATGCTAGTGTAATCATCTTCGAATCAAGGATGACCAATTTGACTAAGTATGAATTGGTTCGAACTTGAATTTCAATGTTTGATAATATGTGAGAGAGAAGTCAAATAGGTTAAAAGAGAACCAAATACTTGTCTGGAATAGTCCTAACGAGATGTTAGGTAACAGATAGTCCTAACTTGGAGTTAGGCAACAGGAAGTCATAACAGGGCTAGCCAGTAAAAACTTAGTTATGAATATTAGACAATGGAAGTCCTAGCGGGACTAGGTAGTGAAAAACCTAGTTGGGAATTAGGCAACGAAAGTCCAATGAGATTTGGTGATGCTAAGTCCAAGTGAGGTCATGAAGTATTGAACACTTTGTACGAAATGAAAAGTTTAAGTGGGTCAAACGTTGACTGGATACTGGGTGAAGAAGCCCTGACAGGTCAAGGGTGACTAGATGCTAGGCAATGGAAAGTCCCAATGAATCACAGATGACTTTAGGGTTGGACAAAGGAACTCTAAACTTGAGTTCAGAGTTTAAAGTTGGACAATCAATTAGCCGAAGGTCAATTGATTAGGCAGATTGCCTAATCGATTTGTTCCAATTGATTAGGTTGATTGTCTAATCGATTGGGTGCTTTTTGAGAAGCACAGTAAGACTCAAAATTAATTAGCCAATCGATTAGGCCTTATGTTAATCAACTGGGACAATTGATTAAGAGTGCTTTCGCATGAGAACAAAAGGGCTTGAAATCAATTTGGGTAATTGATTTAGACTTCATCAATTGATTAGAGTAATCACTTGGAGCATATTCGCAAGAGTATAGTAGGTGTTGAAATTGATTACGAAACCAATTGAGAGATTCTCATGAGAATAAAAATCTTAAGAATCGATTGACCAATCAATTAGAAGCTGTCAAATCGATTGGTATGACTACTAATCGATTAGTTAGGTGAAAAGAGTCATTCTGTAGGTTTTAAATGGCCAAGCTAACGTGACAATTGATTAGGAGTAAGCCAATCTATTAGGAGACGTCGAAGTAACCCTAGAAAAGGGGTTTTCATGAAGATTTGAAAAACACTTATTTCGGTTGGTTCTTGGGTGTTTGGAGAAGAAGTGTTGCATTTTGCACCACCAAGAGACAATACAAAGTAAGAAAAGAGCAAGTAACGGAAGGTTCCTCATTGTAAACCCTAAAAGTCACTCTCAATTGTATTTTGTGCTTATGTTCTCATTTTCTTGTTGTATTCTTGTGCTTGAGTTTGCATGAGACTTCTCTGCTTCTTAGAAGGAGGTTTTTGTAGATCCAGTTAAGCCGGCTAGAGAGGGTGAATAATCTTGAAAAGAAGTTAGAACCAATCTCTTGCTTTTGTACATGGAGAGAATATTAATTAAACATAAAAAACATAAACAAGTAAGAGGACAAAATATTTCCTTGGTTACAACCAAGATGATTGTTAATCCAAGGCGGTTGAAAGCTCCAATAAGAACTCTCTTTCATAAAGGCAAAGTAACCTCTTACAGACATTAAAAATACAGAAATAGCTAGGAAAAGTAATACGGTGATTGGTATATAACTCCTAGCTCCAGGGGTATATATATAACCTTACTATAAGAAAAAATGACTTTCTAGACACTTTTTTAATGACATTTGTTTAAAAGTATCGTTGATTTATACATATCATGACATTGATTAAAAATAAAAAAATTAATAAAATAAAAATCTAATTAGGTATATTATTATGACATTTTTTTATGAATGTCACTATAAATTAATAATTTCCCCAACCCACATGACGTATTTTTTCCTCACTGCCTCTAATAAAATTCTCACCCCGCCCAAACCTCCCACTACATCCCTAATTTCTTTTCTCCCTCAGAATGATCGTCCCTGCCCGATCCTCCCCCAACCCTCAACATCCTTTTGCGTCGTCTGCCCGCCGTCTGCCCAGTCGTCTGCACGTCGTCTGTCCCGTCGTCTGCCCCTCCGTCTGCCCACCATCTGCCCCGCCGTCTACCCCTCATTTGCCACGCCGAGTCCTTATTCTTTCCTCTTCAGTTTCTCATGATCTGAAGCCCTAGGTTGCAATTGTCTATGCGCCGTCTGCCCCACCGTCTACCCCGTCATTTGCGACGCCAAGGTCCAATTCTTTCCTCTTCCACTGTCTCATGATCCGAAGCCCTAGGTTGCAAGTGTCTGTGCGCTCTGTTTCTTTTAAGGATTTTCTTGTTTCTTTATGTAATTTCAGGTGGTAAAGAGGTTGATTTCTTTTTGATTTCAGGTCATTGCTGTTGATTTCTATGAAACCACTGTTTTTCGCTGCACAACCATCTTGCTTCGATTACTTTCAGTTTGAAGGAAGTTTTAAGGTTGATTTCAGTCAATCTACCTCTCTTCTCTCCTTTCCTTGACTCGATTTCTTTGTTATTTATGTTGTATTGTTAAGTTGAGAAGGACTAGTGATATTTATAAGAAACACAAGAAATAGTTGGCTTACTGTCATAATAGAAAAGATTTTAAAGTAATGATTTACAAACTCCATAGTTCAAAGGATAGTCTGGCAATGTGAAAAGGTTCATATAAGAAAAAAGATAGAAGATGAGGAATTTATACAAAATAGAAGTTTCTTCCATTGGAATCACTAAGTTTTGATGTTCCAGTAACAGGAATTGGTGAACTTTGTGTGTTACTCTCCTTGGAAAGACCTGCAGCATTTCCTTTGTAACCACCAACATTGCTTTTCCTTGCATCGTCTAAAAGGCTTTCATTTTCCTGACAAAAAATTTGCGTCTGTAATTAAGCTAATTAGCTAAATATGTAAATTTTTAGTTCTCAAAATGAATCACACTTTATCCTCAATGTTTAATTAGGAGGTTTGTTTGTATTTGAGTTAGTAACCATCCATGATTGTGGCTAATTAAGGATTAATGGACTGAGTTAGATCCAATTGATTTAAAATTGAACCAATAAGTATGGGGCTGGGCTGTTTTTGATTTAATTAGATTTGTTTGCTGTTCAACTTGAGGTTTGTTTGGCTCCTTATGGTTGTGGCTAGGTGGGAATCAAATTGAGTTTGTTTTGATCTTAATCAAAATAAATTCTAATAGGAGTTAGATAGCTATAATTGAGCTCAACAGAAGGTGAATCAAGTTGGTTCTAGTTTGGTTCGGTGGAGAATTGGGATTTTAAATGGTTATTAGGTGGAGACCTAGCCGACTCCTATTCCTTATATGCCCAAGTCCTATCTCCTCTCTTTTTTTGGCCTTGCAATTTCTCTTTCCAGCAATGACTTCTCTTCTCCTTCTTGACTCGTAAATTGTGCAAATTGTCAAAACATTCAAGATGCATCAAATAACCAAATAGTGATGGAGCAAGAGACAAAGTTAGAAAAAATAGACGAGCAAGTTAGAAAGCAAGGCCAACATATTGCAATGTTAGAGTCAAAGATTTGTAATCAACCAAACCAAAACCTTGGTTCAAATTGCAACAGTATACAACACACAACATCATCTAGTAGTCCATTACTTTCTTATCTAGTTAGTTTATCTCTAAGGGTAAAATCTTTTTCTAGTTTTATTACTTTATTATTATATTGAGTTAGTACTTTATTTATTCAGCATGACCTTTTTGGGTTAAGAATATAAGTTAGATGTGTAAATAGTTTTTTGTTGTTTATTTTGATATTATTTATTGTTTGATGTGCCATAATGAGTTGGAGTTTGCTTTCTTGTAAGCTATATATGTTTTGTGTAAGATTATAATTATCTTGAGTTAGCCATTTATTGATTTCTTGTAAGCTATGTTTTTGTGTGAGATTTTTCAGGTCTTGTTCATTTTCTTCGAAATTTTCCTTCTGCTGCCAATTTACTTATCTTGATTAGTTGTATTGGAACTTTGTATCCCTTTAATAATTCATTTGCACGTCCAATTGCTTGAAGAGAGAAGGATGGATGTGGTGTCACATCCACAACTATCAATTGCTTAAAGATGTTAAGGTTTCAAATATAAAGTACTTTGCAGCTGGTTATAAATCAATGTAGCTCTAATTGGATGTTATATAAGCACTTTGCAACCATAAAGGTTGGAATTTGCTTTCTTGTAAGCTTTGTTCTTGTGAGATTATAATTATCTTGAGTTAGCCATTTATTGATTTCTTGTATTCGTTTGAGTTCTTAAAATTAATTCATTCTTTGTATTATTGCTTATTGTGAGAAGTTGATAATTCAGTTAGATTGAGTGATAATGTATAATCTTATTTAGCATAATTGTTGTTGTTGATAGTACATCATATTTGTTTTCATCATAACCTTCTCTTTTTGCATTGTCAGATTGGATGTTCTATCTCGATAAAATGTCTATTTGATTCGATGAAAATTGTGGCAAAATGAGTTGTTCGTAGCATGGATCCGAATACTAAAGTAGGAAGACAGACGTTGGGACCAAATTGGTGTGAAATACAAGTTCTAGTTATCCTAGAACGAGAGAGTTTGATTAGGCCATATGATCTTTTACAAAGGTTTGAGGATGCACTTGGAGGAATGATAGCTTGACCTTGTTATCTGGTATGACATGCAGCTTTTTAATTAACTACTATTTATTGTATATGTCCGTCGTGTTATGACACTTTTTAAACTAATATTAATTATATTTGCAGGTGACAGTTAATGAAGGTGATTTCTATTGGATGCATTTGGAGTTTTGTGGCACACTAGCAATGTAAATGTTAGGGTCTTGTTAAACCAATTATATTTGATGCTGTGGAGCTTTCCCGTTTTATCATTTGGTAAATATTCACTAGTTCGTATTACATTTTAATCTCTTTATTTTATGCTTTTTCAATTTTATTTTATTTACACAAATATATGATTTTTTATTGTAGGTGATGGATTTTGTTTAAGATGTGATGGTTAAAGAATGAAGTTTGGTTATGTTTCGCTTTATGAGACGTAATTTTTATTGATTCTTAAACTAAATACATTGGATACATTTGTGATTGGTATATAGATATTTTTTTAGGTGACAAATTTATCAGCCTTGTGGATTGAAAAATTAATGACAATTATTGATTAGTACTTTAATTTCTATTTTTAAACTTTTTATTTGTATTTATGTTAATTTGTTA
>JBBMJZ010413114.1:13023148-13035490 GCA_037833815.1 Zingiber zerumbet | reverse complement strand
AAAATACATAATTTTAAAAGTTTTTTAAAAATTAAATAATTTTTAAAAACTTAGAAAATTATTTTGAATACGTACTCTTAAAATTATTGTGAAAATCTATCTTAATTTTTTTAAAAAACATTTACTATTTTTTTTGGAAACGTTTATCTAAAAAAAATTTTTAAAGCATTTTTCTTAAAAAAAAAATCTTTAACATTACTTTTATTATATATATTTTTTAATTATTTTGAAAATATTGCTTAGAAAATTATTTTAAAAATCTTGCTTAGATTTCTTTTTAAATCTTTCTTAGAATTTTTTTTTGAAAATCTCTTTTAGATTTTTTTTTTTTTTTTGAAAATCTTGCTTAGAAAATTGTTTTGTAAATCTTGCTTAGAAATTTTTTCTCGAAAAATTTGTTTAAAAGAATTTTCTTTAAAACTACTTTAAAAATCTTTCTTAAGAAAATTTGTTCTTTACTTTGAAAATCTTTCTTAAAATTTTTTCTTTATAATTACTTTAACAATATTTCTTAGAAATTTTTTCTTTAAAATTACTTTAAAAATTTTTCTTAAGAAAATTTTTCGTTGACTTTGAAAATATTTATTAAAAAAATTCTTTAAAATTACTTTGACAAACTTTCTTAGAAAATTTTTCTTTAAAATTATTTTGATAATCTTTCTTAGATTTTTTTTAAAAAAATACTTTAAAAATCTTACTCAATAAATTTTACTATTTACTTAGAAAAACTTTTTGAAAATCTAACTATAGTTCCTTTGCAAATATTTACTTAGAAAATTTTTTTCTTTCAATTATTTTTTAAAAGTTCTGCTTAGAAATTTTTAAAAACGTTTATTGAGAAAATTTTGAAGAAGTTTACTTGAAATTTTTTTGAGAAAGCCTTACTTGAAAAATAATTTTGACAAAGCTTTGCTAAGAAAATGCTCTTGAAAATATTTACAAATTTTTACTAAACTGAACTTTTGTTCAAACCTCTCCCTAAGTATGATACATACAAAGTGTTTACTTTCAGTTATATTTTTGAATTAATGTCTGACATTACTTATCCCATATTAGTTCTATCTTTATTTTACCTTAGTTTTTTTAATTATAAATGTCAAAGAGGGAGGGTAAGGGCTAATGTAGAAAAAGAATAAAAAAAATTGATCAAGTAAATCAAATTCAAAACTAACTTAGATTATTTGTTTGCATTTTGCATATCGTCTTTTAATATTATTTTTTTTAACTTTAACTCAAGTTGTCATTACATCAAAAAGGAAGAATTATTTGTACAATTTGCACTAATGATCTAACTCAGGTGTTGATGAATGATAAGTGGATTAAAGTTAGAGTGTTTGTGATCTAATTGCTTTACCAAGTGTGCAGGAGTTGACGGGTCTGGAGGACTTAACACTAGGCTGAAATCTAGTTAGATCTATGAGACTCGATAGCTGATGCGAAGTCTATATAGCTCTGCAGGACGTTGAGAAGTCAAGTTGGGTCTGCGGGACCTAACAACCAGCCGAAATCTAATTAGGTCTGTAGATCTAGCAACTAACAGGAAGACTTGGTGGATCAAAGATAAGTCAAACGACTGCAGTTGGTAACTAAAAAATAAGCAACTGGAGGAGAGATCTAGTGAGGACGTGCTCCCAGTAGAAGGAACAGTAGACGTCAGTCCAGCTTAGGTCCATTCAGGAAACCTAAGCTGAGATCTTGACTAGATCCTGATCTCGGAGAGACAGAATCTAATTAATGCTACTGCCTTATTGTGCTAACTCTATTTGCATGGTAATTTTATGTCTGGACTAACCCTGCAAGTGCCTCCAATAAGAAATCTCAATGAACCATATCAAAAGCTTTCTGGAGGTCCATCTTTAATATGGTTTGAGAAATTCTCTTCCTTGTGTAATCCTTATTAATTCTTGAACTAGGTGAATATTATCTGTAATGCTCCTGCCTTTGCTGAAAGTCATTTGGACTAGATGGAAGATATGCTCTACCACTCTTGCTAGCCTTGTAGCTAGAAGTTTTGAAATGATATTGTAAAAAACTGTGCAACATGAGATGAGCCGATAGTCTGCCACATGACAAGCCTGAGGTACTTTCAACACCAAGGAGATGAGAGAATGATTCCACTACTTAAGAAGCCTAAAAAATTCCATAACTGTTGCTTCCAAATCATGCTTGATGATATCCCATGAATGCTTAAAGAATTTGGCGCCATAACTGTTAGATCCCAAGGCTTTTTGGTCACCAATGTTGAAAAGAGCATGCCTAATCTCATCCTATGTTGGGTTCCCTCTGTAAGGCTACTTGTTATACTCAGCATTTATATATTTCCCATGAGATAGACAATCTGGTTGTAAGGAGCTTCTTGGGATGCTTGTATCAAGTAACTCTTGGAATGTGTTAAAAAATTCACCCATAATTTCTCTTGTACTAGTACCACCATCCCTCTTCTCAAGCACTATTATTTCCCTCCTCCTATTTATTCTCTTCACTAGTGTATGAAAGTAAGTGGTATTTCTATCCACTTCTTTGAAATATTTACACTTTGCCCTTTAAGCATAAAACAAATAGTCTACTTGACTTAGTTGTGCAACTTGTTTCAGAACTTGCTTGTAGTTGCTTTCAAAGGTGCCCGAAGTGTACCCTAGCTGTTGCAAGTGATGTAGCTCCTCTTGAGCATGGCTGGCTCTTTTCTTGATATGTTGAAACTGTAAATTGTTAAACTGCTTAAATTCAGCTTTCAGACCATTCAACTTTGCTTGAATCTATATTGTGTCATGCCCCTTTATGCCCTTGCCTCCAAACAAACCCATTTGCTAGCAACTACTATGTTATAATCCTCATGTGTGGTCCACATATTGTAGAACTTGAAGGCTTGCTGACCCGTTCTCCTTCACCCAAAATGGTCACTAGGCATGGTGTATAGTCAGATGTATGCCCTGGCGTGAGAAATTCTATCATTACTCTCATGTCCTGCTCCAACCATGCTTTGTTGAACATGCATCTATCTAGCTTGCAAAAAATAAGCCCATTTGACCATGTGTAAGGGCACCCAATTTGTGGAAGGTCTTCTAGCTCATTTTGTATAACACAGTTTTGAAAATATGTAATTTAGTAGGACGTAACGGGTAAGCCATCTTATTTGTCTTCAACCAAAAGGAGGGAGTTGAAATCTCCAAGTAGGATTCAAGGCAAGTCAAAATCAGTGACTATGGCATTGAGACCCTCCCATAATCTCCTTAAGCTAACAATGGACAACTTGACCATATATAAAGGTGATGTCATAATTCTTTTGGGTCATTCCACAAGTGATGGTTGCATGCATATATTGCTCATGCCAATCTATTGTCTCCAAAATAAGTTTTTGTGAATCCCAAATGAACATCAACCTGCTCCTGGAAAATCTGGAACCGTGTCGATTTCACCTTTTGAAAAGCCTATGCTATCAACTTAGTCTCCATGATACCCATAATTATCGATCTATGTCTTAGAAAGAAGTTCTGAACTTCCCTTCAATTCGTTTGGATGCCTGGTTAAAGTTCTTTACATTCCAAGAAATTATCTTCATGTAGAGGTAGACGACCTTAATCGTCTGAACTTCCCTTCATCTATCACCATAAATATATAATCTAATTAAAAAAAAACTTCTCAACTTACAGACCAACCCAAGTCCACAGTGGACTTCTGTCTGAACCTATAACCTTTGCGAACTAGCTAGTCCTTTAGTCTATTTTTAAATGAATTGATAAAATTTTAATTTAATCCGTTTAAATTATATCCAGCCAAGTTGACAGACTCAATCTAGATTGACCGTTCTAATTGTGTGCCGGTGTGATTCTGCGTAATCAGAGTTGTACTTAAGTTAATTATTTGAGCCAGGTGATTTTGCGGTCCAATGAATGGCTCCTGTTGGTCTTTTGGGCCGTACTTGTCCCATACCACATCATTAATCAATAAAAACAATTATCATAAACACACATGCACCAATTAAATTGGTAATGAGGGAAAAAATTGCAAATTGCTGAAATCAAACACCAAATGGCAATTGTAAGAATTAAAGATAGAACAGTTTAAACTCTATTTGGTCTAATAATAAATGAGTTATATTTGCAGAGCTACTAGATTATTAGATAAGATTTAACTTGTGACTTGTCATTATTAAAGCAAGAGAATTGTGTACATGAAAACCAATGCAGCTAGCAGTATTAATTATTGATTACAAATTTACACACATTGTTCTTAGTTTAATTAGAGTAGAATAATTCAATCACGAACAACATATAAGAAAAATTAATCAAATTAACCCTATTCCATATTCTTGAATTATCATGGAGTGATTTTCTGTAGTTAAATTGTTTGCTTCCTGAAAGCTATAAATATCCCTGTAGCAGCTCAAGTCAGGGAGCTGACACCCAACCAAGTCCTGCAGCTCGCCTGAGCTCTCACCGGAAGGCGAATGAAACTCTAACGCCGGCGAGTGAAACCCTGAAAGTATATCTATAGTTGTGGCAGCCGCATGGCTTACTGGAACATGGTGTTTGGGCCACAGCACAGGGTTGTTGTAGAAGGTCAAATGGCTGCTCTGTGAGCCTTGGAGCTGCAAGAGCTGCATCCTCTCGATGGCCGACACACTAAGGCTTTCACTAGGCTCTCGATCGCCACGACGAAGAGTTCCCTTGCCAAGTAGCTTCTTCTTCAGCCTCGTGTTCCAGTAGTTCTTGATGTCGTTGTCCGTTCGTCCGGGCAGCTGCGCTGCCATTATCGACCACCTGATGAATCAAGGAACAAACTTCTCCTAATGAACTGAGGAATTGAGAAGATGGAAGATTAATAAATTAGTTTATATGTGATTTTATACCTGCTTCCTATACTTATGTAAAGGCTACAAATGATTTGATCTTCTTCTTCTGTAAAGCCACCATGTTTGATGTTTGGTCTTAAATAATTTAGCCATCTAAGCCTGCAACTTTTCCCACACCTCTTTAACCCTACACATATGCAAAAAAAATTATCATTAATGAATTAATTCAAGTAGAAGGAAAGCAATTACTCGGTAATAAATCGATATTAATTCACCGATCTTATGAGGAAGTGCAATCCAATTTCCACCGGTTCCATGCTGTTCGATGTAGGCTTTCAGCTCGGCATCCTCCTCAGGCGACCAAGGCCCCTTCTTAACATTATCTTTGTCGCAACAAGGAGCTCTTCCCATGCTCTTTCACTTTCCTTTCAATTGAAATGGTAGAGAGCGAGCAAGGATGATGAGGTTTATAGGAAGTAATTAAGCCATGAAAAGATAATTAAAAGTTGTGTGATAGATGTTTAGGGTTTGCTTTACTAATTAATTAGTTAATTAATTAGTCATTGAAAGTCAATCATGCAAAATCTAGCACTTTTGGTTTTATAATGGATGTGCTAATGGTTAAGTATTAGCTCAAGGAATGAAGTGATAAAAGTCTACTTAGGGGACATAATTAATTATATGCATACCTTAACTTCTCTAATTTCTTGGACAAGTGGAAGAGTAGCTAGGGTTGTCAATGGATTAAAGTGGAAGAGAGAAAAAATAATGCTTATTCTCTCTACCTTTAAACTCTTGCATTTGACCTTGGTGGCAACCTTGCAAAGATAAAAATAATCAATTAATATATACTTGTTTCAATGATCAGATAAAATAAATAAAGCATGGGTAGGCTTCTCTTTGTCCTTGTCTATAAACTTAGAATCTCCTAGTTTGATGAATGTAATTGGATGTTAGCATCAAAAATGTATTTAGGTTTTGGTGAATTTTGCCACCTCCATATTTAATTTCCATAGAATAATTATGCATTTTAGTTTGCTTAATTTTCACCAAAATTTAAAAACTAGCATGTAAACTTGTCGATGAGGCAAGTGCGTAAGCATTGATACAATACAAGATGATCTTGATTACCCCATATATTTTCTTAATCATCTATATATAGATCAATAAACAAGCAAAACAAGCTATATAGAGAGAGCCAAAAACAAAGAGGGATTTGGTGTGTCAACCTTTTGACTTTTGGAATTTCTATAAGCAAGTTTCCTTTCTCCCTTAATTATAAGCATTAATTGAACAGGGCAGGTGGTAAAGAGAAGTCAATTCTAGCTAGCTTTCGCAAGATATACATTAATATATTAGTTTCTAATTAATTGTGATGACCACAAGATAATTAAGCTTTTCTGGTTTTTTAGCTGGTCTTATAAGATTGATTGTGAATTATTTCATCAACTTTATTCAGTTTATTCTTTGATCAGCAAAATGAAAGGTTGAGTTAATGACATAGAAAGTTCAGAAGCTATTAGGTTTTTGTGTCAACTTCAAAGATTAATATGTTGTTATTGAGAACAAATTATAAAACAAGCCATATATCATTGAAAACCACGTATATATTTAATTTTCAACAAAAAAAATTAATGGTGCTTAAAGTTAATATTCCTATAGGAAGTTATGACAATTTTGATTGAAATCTGTTATACTGAAAATGCTAGCTACTCAGGAAGCCTTTATAATAGTGCTAGGGAAAGATTTATAATAATATTCGAGAAGGATTAACCCACTTGGGGAAAACTAGATATTTACTCAGGAATTCAAGAAATAACATACTACTCAGGAATTAGAAAAGATCAACCCATTTTTGGTAATCTTGAATATTTTCTTGATACTTGCAAAATAATAAGGGTGGGTATGGTTTCTTTGCATTTTCATTTCATTTTCTAGAAAATCGTATTTTCTCATTTTTCAAAAAATAATTTTTCTGTGTTTTTCGTTTTCTTAGAAAATGTTCTATCTTTTTCTTGAAAATGAACGTGAAAAATATAAATTCAAACATGTTTTCGATTTTCTCATAAAATGAAAATAGAAAACAACATGAAAAATGCAAATCAAACGCCCTCTAAATTTTTAATATTTTTGCATGTTTTATTTCTTGAGGCCTTAGCAAATATAAATCTCATTTAATGAGGGAATCTAAATTACATTTAAAACAGTTTAACTCATCCGGGAGAATATATAGAGAGAGAGAGAGTTACTTTGAGATTCACCAAGCACGACATCTTCTGGTGTACGGAAATTACACCTCTGAGGGTGTGACAATGCACAACAAAAAAAATGATAATCCCAATTAGTCTCATTGACTATTTCTGGGGTGACCGGCCCGGTCCCACGGAAGTTTCCCACTGGCCACCAGGATAAATCGGGAAGCGCACGCGGTGGCCAGCCCAGAAATCTAGCATCCTTTGGTGACAATGCACAACAAGAGTGATGGATAGACACATTTACATAGAGTTGCATAGGGATTCACCAAGCAGGACATCTTTTGGCACGGGAATTACATCTTGCGGGCGTGACAATGCACATCAAGAGTGATGGATAGACACATTCACATAGAGTTACTTAGGGATTCACCAAGCAGGACATCTCCTGGCGTACGGGAATTACACCCCGAGAGTGTGACAATCCACATCAAGAGTGATGGATGATTAAAGAGATGGTTATGATCATTATTACTGGCGTAGAAGTGACCCCTTGAAAATGGAACTAATGTTTATTACTTGAGGGTGGGTCTTGTTGGGCTTGCAACTTTAGGGCTCTTTGCAATTATTGATTATTGTACTTGTGCATGTTAGAATTTGCGCTAGACCTAAGGACTAAAATAAAAATTATTTTTATCATCTTCTTTTGTCATCTACTGATGATTAAGGCATCTATTAAGGAGTTGACAAGTGCATGCAATATTAGGTAGTTAATTAATGAGAGTAGGGGAGATTTTTATTGATTTGATATTAAGCAGCAGTTGGATCGCTGTCGCTCACCAAGAATCACATAATATAGTATTCATCCATTATTGTCGAAGCAGAGATGACAACCTTTTCAGAATCTAATTATGTATAGATTTCAGACATGGATCAAGGATTATGGTCAGTCAAGAGTAGTATTGCGAAACAACTAAAAATTAACAAATGATTATGCCATGTCAATCAGATTGCTTGAGTTCTGTTACATTTTGATCAGTATCATCAATTCCTGTTACTAATGAGTGATTTTGAGCATTTTTATCAAGTTATATTCAATCTGGAAGATCTTGACAGCAGCATATCAAGGCATGAAATTAATGCTCAGTTCCATGTAAAATGATTGACCACTGTGCTCATTCACAGGGTTTATCAGTATTCAGTGGCTTTGTTTCAACTGTCGAGCACTGGTTCAGTTTATCACTGCCTTTTGTTTCAGCTTAATTCCCACACAGTTTGTGTACTTGTTCAGAACCATTGCATTTCTGCACTTATTCACATTTATCAGTGCTTTCTGTTTCAGTATTGAATTGCGTATCAATTTCAATGTTTCTTGTTCTTATTGTAGATTTATCTATTTCTGTTCAAAATTAATAGTTTATCAGCTAGATAGAATATTCAGAAACACAAATCACTTGAAAAGAAAAGGAGAAAACAAGTTCAACATCTTCACACGAACAAGTTCCCAAATAGAATTTAGCAAACAACAAACATAATTTTGAATTAGATCAATATCTTTACAATAACATGTGTATTAACTCACCTAGCTCCCTCTTGACTCTGTGTTTGGTTATAAAACCTCCAAGAAAGGATAAACCTCAATTCCCAAAGGGTGCACTCAAGATTTGAGATTGCACAAAAGACGCACCGAGGTTTGAGAATGCACAAAAGATACACTTCTTTTCCATTTTATCCCTCTGTCAAAGTTGACTTTTCTTTTCTCTCCTCTCTGATGTGCGTGTGTTTTTTTAGTATTTTTTAGTATGCATTATGTGGAATTTCATGAGCATATTTCACATTCTCACATTTCATTTTGTTTATTTACTCTTTTAGTTCGAAAAATTACTCTTATGCCTTTTTTTTTGATAGGATGTGTCTTTAGAGCAAAAAGCATATCCGATTCAAATTCATCAACGAGATGGGTGCGCCCCAACCGTACCTGGGAAGCACGGTCGTGTTTGGCCCAGTTATAGAAGTTGAGTCGGACATGCCTCGGTCGTGCCTCCCAGGCACGACCATGTCCGGCCCCTACTTCAACGCCCAAATGCAACACGACCATGTCACGTGAAAGTCTTCCCAATGGTTCAAGGTTTCCCGATCATTTTTGATGGTTGGGAGGGCTATAAAATGCCCCAAAAGTTTACTAACTCGGGAAGGAGGGTTTTCCCCATTCTAGGAAAACCCTAGAACAGTTGTCCTAAGAGCCGCCGTGATGATCTGTCCATCGATTCGAGCTTGAAGTTCCTTCCGAAATAGTCAACCATCCCGCTAAGCTTTCTCCTTTCTCTATTTCCAGTTTTGAGTTGTAATTGATTAGATTCAATGTCTTTCGGTTGTAACTTCATCTCCATGGAATAGATCTCTTGATTATAGGATTAGGAAGTAGCCCGATGTAATAATTAACAATGAATTCAAGTAATTGTTTAGTTTTCTATATAGCATGACATGTTTATTCCATGGTTCAGCTTTATTGTGCATACACGACTGTGATATTAACCTGCACTTTCGTATCTCACGAGACGTGAGGAAGGACCGAAAGGTGAACCCAACTCTTCGACTCATAATATCCAAAACATGAAGAATTAGTCACAAAAGTATGCCAGTATACCACGAGGGGATGACGATCTTGTCATCATAGGCACCATTGGCTATCACATATCTTAATAGGTGTGTCCCAATTCGGCGTCACGAAGTAAAGAATGACAATTAGGGAAACCATGGGATTCACGTGTCAGGGGTCTTCCTGAGAAAGCGGTTGGACTGGCAATGTTGCCTCAAAAGTAAGTGTCATGTTTGGGTAGGTACGCCGATATAATTCGAAAAGTCTATATTGATATTTAGGGATAGGTCCACCTACATGCGAACAAATATAGAGATAGGAAAGTAAAACAATACTTGTAATGTCAACAATTATCGTGACGAAACCGAAGTCCTAAGATCATTTGCCCAATCCAAATTCCTTCCTTGACCACTTGCTTGATTACAACCTCTTGCTCTAGACCCTCTCTCAACTCTCTCTTTCTTACTTGATTAGTACTTAACTTTCTATTCTATGTTGATTCGATATCTTTTATTACTTGACGACAATCGTGCACTTACGGTTTGTATGACAATAAATTTTTGATATCATTGGCAGGGACTTGTCAATGTCAATATTGATTGGAACAGTTATTTGGTTAATCTAGATTTCTTTTTTTACCCCTAAAATTCTATTTTTTCTTTCTTTTTTGAAATTCTACATATTCTTTCTTATCTTTTTAACTGATGCATTTCTTCTTGATATCTAATAACTTTGTTTTGCAAGTATTAGTGTGTGTGTGTTTCCTTTTATGCTAAGATCTAACTTCTTAGGAATCTGCTTCCTGTCAATACTGAGATCGATAGGATATTCCATTGAAGATGAAATTTGCAAAAGCAATTAGAAGCCGAACATTCTCAAGCAACAACTATGTCAAACATACCGTTGTGGGATTATGTCACACCAAGCGTTAAAGGCCTAAGGTCAAGCATCACTCAACCTTCAATAGAAGCCAATAATTTTGAATTTAAACCTATTGTGATCCAGATGGTACAACAAAGCCAATTTGATGGAGACTTAAGTTGAAGACCCAAATCAACACTTAGAGATTTTCTAGTAAATCAATGGAACCCTGAAGTACAATGGAGCTATTATTGAGGCTATAAGATTGATGTTATTCTCTTTCTCGCTAAGAGATAGAAAAGGCTTGGTTCAATCCACTCCTAGTAGATAACATTACAACATGGGACCCATGCAAGCAGAGATTCTTAGAAAAAATTTTCATCTAAGCAAAACAGCTCATCTGAGGAATTTCATCACCAATTTCATACAAAAGGACGGAGAATTTCTATTTGAAACTTAGGATAGCTTTAAGGGACTATTGCGGCAATGTCCCACCACGGTCTAGAGAAATGACTAATTATCCACACCTTCTACAATGAGATTTCATATCCCATAAAAGTATCCTTGGACTCCGTAGTTGGCGGAGATTTGATGAACATGGATGAGGCTAAAGATATTATTGAAAGTGTGACACTTAACTAATACTAGTGGATGTCTGAATGAGGCAACCCTATTAAAATCGTTGGTAAGTATGATGTGAATACTCTTGATTTGATTTCTACCAAGATGGATGATCTTAAAAAAAAATAATTTTAAAATAATTTATTTTATTTTTATTTTAATTTAATTTGATTTGATTTAATTTTATTTAATTTAATTTTATTTTATTTTATTTAAATTAATTTGATTTAATTTAAGTTAATTTAATTTGATTTAATTTAAATTGATTTGATCTAATTTAATTTAATTTAATTTAAATTGATTTAATTTAATTTAATTTAATTTAATAAATTTTAATTAAATTTAATTAGGTTTAGTTAAATTCAATTTAATTTTAGTCTTTAGTCATCTCACCTGATCTAAGTTTTCAATTAGTGAATCCTATAATTTTTGTGAGATGAGTCAAGTTCAATTTTAGAGTTTGGTTTAACTTTGTGTTAGATTCAGGTTTAGCTTTGGGTCCAACAAACAGACATTTTTTGGATAAACTTCTGAACTATGGTGAGTCACCTGGATATTATTAGAGTAAGCATGCCTTCGAGGTTTTCCAAATAGTCCTAACTATTGAACTTAATATAAAACCTTGGTCTAACTAGTTAGGATCTGTAAGTGGTAGCTTTAGTTAGTTCCACTAAGCCAAATGCACCAAGTCGAAGTCATATCTTTCTATACATGCATAGACAGAGCTTCTCTAACCTACTATCATCCAAAACTTTACCAGTATCGTAGGTCAAGTTAAACTTTTGTCCCTTTTTAAACTAAACCTAATTACCCTGTCAGGTAGGTTGTTTTTACAGGTGCCAGTTATTCTGGAGTCTCCCCCTAAATTAATGATATGATTTAGATTTTAATTTTGGGTCTATGTCGATTACTTTTATAATTATAATATACTTGATTATAATCTTGGTTGAAGTTGGTTTTAAGGTTATTTTTATGGTTTGGTTTTAGTTTAGTTTTATAGTTAGAATTCTAAATTGGGCTTTTTGGACTTTACATAATATATTTTATTTTTAGGTATATAGTATTGATTAATTTCTACTTACTTGGTTAGATACGCTTTTAGAACCCAAGCTTTGGTTTATTTTTTATTTTGAGTTACAAGTGAAATAAACGATTTATTTGTTGAGCTAGACTTGTATCTAAGTCCAGATTTGTTGTATATTCCTTTTTGATTATTTAATATTAGGTCAAAATTTTTAGATCTAGTTGTGAACTTTTCTAACAACCCTTTAAGTTTG
>JBBMJZ010413114.1:12953685-12984684 GCA_037833815.1 Zingiber zerumbet | reverse complement strand
TGTGTGACACCACACACCATGTTATCTACAATATAAACTAAGATGGACAACTACATTTATCATAAATGCAGATATTTAACCAATGTGATTCTTTATTTCTAATAGATGTTCATACCAAAAGCTAGGCTTTTAGTATACATCCTAACTCCTGGTGCTGACTCTGCTGATGCTCCTGCGCCTGCTACTACATCTGCCCCTTCTTCTGATCCTATCGACGTTTCTGATCCTGCTCCCACTGCTTTGAAAGATGATCTCATTGAGTTTTATGTCCCTCCATGACACGTGTTATTGTACGTTATATGGATGTTTATTGTGGAGTCCCTCTGTGAACTTCACTTTATTTTGGGTATATGATATACCGCTTCTCTATATTTTATTGTGTGTCTCTAATCCAAGTTGTTATCTTGTGTTGATATCTGTGTGCTTTAGGGGGAGTATCCCTCAGATTTATCGTGTTTGCTTAGTGCACAAATTGAGGGGGAGCTTTATTTTTTTGATATTTGCCAAAGGGGGAGATGTAAATTGACGTTTATGCTTAATTAAGAAGGATATTCATGCTTAGTCATATACTATCTCTTAGTCATATATTATCTGCTATTATTGCGTGTGATTAAGTAGGATGAATTTTATACAATATTGCCATTTACTATTAGCTCATGATTATTGCTATTTACTGCTTGTCATCTTATTATTATGGTATGATGGAAATTAGCCTAAACTCAAATAGATTGTCAAATATCAAAAAAGGAGGGGATTGTTGGTGCAATCATGCCCCGAATGTTTTCAATGTGTTGACAACTATTTAAGTTTAGGTTAATACATTTAGATTTAACGTGTGCTGCAAGTTTTGCAGGAAGAAGTCCAAGAAGGTCGAGTATCGGAGTCTTGGCAGGAAAAAGTCCTTGCAGGTCAGAAGACCGGGTGCAAGGCAAGAAAAGTCCAAGGAGGTCGAGGACCGGAGTCTTGGCAAGAAAGTCCAGAAATGCGTTCATCTGGCACGAGGTGGGAAACCAGCAAGCAATCGATTGGTAAATCGATTGAGGCGCATAACTATGGAACAGAACATTGCTGAATCGATCAGCCGATCGATTCAAATACTTTCTGCGCGAACACAGTGCGAAGCTGGATTGATCAGCCGATCGATTGAGGAATATCATCGATCGGCCGATCGATTCAAATACTTTCTACGCGAATACAGTGTGGATCTGGATCGATCAGCCGATCGATTGAAGATAACCAATCGATCGATCGATCGATTCACAGAGTTTCTGCACAAAGGAGCAGTGTGATATTGAATCGATCAGCCGATCGATTGAAGATAACCAATCGATCGGCCGATCGATTGAATCGACTTCTATATTGTGAAATATGCGGCTGAATCGATCCAGTGTTGCTTGAATCGATCGGGACGACGCTCAACGGCTATATTTGAATCGATTGGAGATTTCCTCAATCGATCGAAGGCGACGATCTCGTGAGAAACGACTAGTTTTGAAGACGAATAAAAAGGGGGAGAAGTACTATAGCAGAACAACTCTTGTATACTCATTATGCTAAGCAAAAAGTGAGCTCCCCAAGTGATTTCAAACAAAAAGATTTAAGTCTCTTCCTCCAAAATTTAGATCTCATCTTGTAAGAGGAAGAGACATTTCTTGTGAAGGTTTCTCCACCTTCGTTTGTGATAACGAGAAGGAGAAGTTCATATTGGAGCTTGATCGTGTGGGTGTGTGCCTTGGATTTGTCAACTCAAGGAGGTGGAGATCAAGTACCAAGGAGTTAGCATTGCTTTCTTATTTTCTTGTTTTTCATTTCTTTCTATTTGCTTCCGCTAACAAATTGTAGGTGAAAAAATCGAAGAGAAGTTATTCACCCCCTTTAGCTAATCGTAAAGGTCCTATCAGTGACCGCTAGAAAAAAAATTATTAGAAAAAATTAATAAAAAAACTAACGTTAAAAAAAGTTTGAAATGATAGAAAATATAGTTGAAAAAAATAGTAAAAAATAATATTCGAAATAAAATAATGTTTGAGAAAATTAACATTCTCGAATGGTACATTCGACAAAATATCTTTTTTGAAAAACTAATTAAATCATATTAAAACTTATTAATCATTTTTACTATGACCCATTAATTCTTAAAAATTTGGGTTCCATTAAATCAAAGTTTACAGAACAAAAAAAAAAACCTGACCATCCTTTGGCCAGATTTTTGACGCTGATTTAAATCCATATTGGTAGGATCGGTACTAGGGATTCTAAAAAAAATCTCCAAAAAAATTATCATTGGAGATTGCCTTAGCATTTTCTTTTTATTATTTATTTTAAGATTCAGGGTGTATTTAGGTGGCAGGAAGCGAAAATTTAAGATGAAAAACGGGATGGATGTGCAGTATTTTTGATGAAAATCATTAAAAAAAAAACATACTTATCACCCTATGAGCACTAGTGATTTATTTTATTTTATTTATTTATTTAAGCTTTAGGATGTATTTAGGTTGTAGGAAGCGAAAATTTAAAAAGAAAAATGGGATGGATATGCAGTATATTTGATGAAAATCATAACCAAAAAAAAAAAAAAAAAATCATCCTCCCAATCTTTGTCAAATTTCAAATTTTCACCATCATGAACTAATAAATTTCTAAAATTTGTAGAAGATTTTGATCAGAAAAAGTTCTTCTTTATGTAGCTTCTCATACAGAGTTTGCTGCTATACATACAGGCCCTTACACAACAGAAGAGCAACCATGGGATCCACCCTAGGCATGATCGGAAGAGGGCGTCGACTTGACCCCATGGGTCATTCGAGTTGGTATGTGATGAGATGTTTACTGTACGAGGTCACGGGATCGAAACTCGGGACAGTCGGAGCGTAAATCCCCGGGTCCTTGTGCAACTCACCCCACCTGTCACATACTTGCTCGGATGCTATGATTTAGCTCCCCCATGACGGCTTTGGTTCGGGTGCGGCATGGAGCTGTGGGCGAGCGATTTCGCCTTTGACCTTTTGCCACATGAAAAGGGCGTCGACGGCGTTCGGTCAGCGGCGGCGGCGGAGGGGTCGAGTACGGGGTTGGCGCCCTTCACCATCCATCCGGCGGCGAAGAGGGAGAGGCCGGCGAGGAAGGCGGTGCCCCAGGCGCGCGCGGACCAGCGGCTGAACCTGCGGGTGGCGTACTGCCACTGATAGCGGAGCACAGCGGGGTCCGGGTTGCACGGGTCCGGAGGGAGGGTTGGGCCACTTCGCCGTCCTCGCCCACGCCTCCTCCGGCCGGCCCAGGGGATCCGCCGGTGGCGCCGCCGTCGCGCTCGGTTCGTTCTTTCGAGCTATCTCCGGCGGGTTCCGGATCCTTCTTCCCTATTGTGTTTTATTAGAGGAACGTTGTGGTTAAATGCGTTATCGGGTCTGGACCCCGGTCCGGGCACCGGCCCGGTTGGCCCATGCCCGCTACGCATTTTTTTAATGAAAAATTTAAAAAGATGTGGATATTGAAAAATAGCTAATCCAGTGCTTGTCTTTCCGTCCACGCTTCTCAGATCGAGATGACTACCGCCGTCGCCGGCCGCTACCTCAACCTTCTCTCTGCCCCGGCTCCTCTTCCCACCTCACGGTGTCCGCCTTCTTCTGCTCTACATCAACTTTTATCCTGCAATAAGCGGTGGCCTGGTGGCGGCGGCCGTGTGAGCCGCAGCACAGCCGGATTCCGTGCCCGGTGCGGGCTCTTGCCGGTCGACCCATGGGCGCCCACTCTCGACTCCCAGAGCGTCGCCTCCCAGCTCTTCGCCGTATCCCTCTTCCCCTACTTGGGCTTCCTCTATTACATCACCAAATCCAACACCGCGCCCAAACTCACCCTTTTCGGCTTCTATTTCTTGCTCGCTTTCGTTGGAGCCACTAGTACGGAATCGTTTTACCTCATTATTGTGAAATTTCAGACTATTTTGATCCATATTGGAAATTTGAATCTTTTATACTCTTTGCATCATATGCTTACTAGTTTATGACTTCATTTTCTTAGTTCTGGTAAAGTTATCATCATCATCATCATCATAATCATATTTTACTTCAGATGAAGACAAATAGTATAAAATTAGTACATCTGACTTGTGTTCTTTGTTGGATGCATATGATCCATCGAAAAATTAAGTTCCCGCTGGAATATATGGTAATTTCTCTACTCTCCTTCTATCTATCTGATCCAAGATTTAATGCAAGTTAGTTCTGATCCAAAACCAATAATGTCTTGCATCAGCAAAGGTGCATTATGGAACCTCATTGTCAAATGTTGATTGGTTGCACGGTGGAGCGGAGTCATTGCTCACTCTCACAAACTTGTTTATTGTTTTGGGCTTGAGGGAAGCATTGAGGAAAATGAAGGACGCAAAGAAAAAGACACCTCCAGTTGTTTCGGATGCTAAAGAGAAAAGCTCTGTATAGGTGAGCACCATGTCTCAAATGATCTATGTACTGTGTTAGATTGGCGAAATAGTGTATAAAGATTCATTACAAAACTTCTCATTCAATGGCAGCTCTGTGTCTAAGTGCATCAAGATTCATTCTTCTTCCCAATCACACCATGAACCAGTTGACTGAATCCACAGCAAGGTTTCTTCTTTTGTGTCACCATCAACTCTCGGAATTCTATTCTTCCTGGTCTCTCCACTTGTTTGCAGAGCAGGAGATTGATATTGCTCTCTCTTTAATTTTTTTGGTCAAGTTTATTCCTGTTGAATCAGGCAATAACTATTACAGTCATGTTGCATTTTAATTTTCAAAGTTGTCACCATGCACATGATTATTTATCTCTATCCAAATAGTTCAGGTAGTTGTCATGCAATACAACTCTTTGAAATTTAGATACATAGACAATCTATGCATATCAGAATGTTGTCTAAAGACTAAATGTCTTGTTGCATATGTTCTATTAAATCCATTTCGGTTGTATCTGCCTGTAATTTTTGGCTCACACTCTTTAACTGCAATAGTCTAGCTGTTTAGAACATCTTCAGCTCCATTGCATTGATGACAATCTGATTCCCAATTCAGAGCTCGTTTCAAGAGTTGAAGTAGTTCTCTTGTACTGAGGATTGATTGTCATGCAGATTTGAGCTTTAAGATATATTTTTCGTAGAGTGGATAGAAACACTACTAATGACCTGATGTTTCTTCTTTTGCACTTTAATGTTACTTCTCTACTTGGCAAACCATTTCATAAGGCATCACAATATCAACATGATTGAATCGGTCACATTCATTTCTTGCAATGACTGGCGGCTGCATATTGCATTAATTGGTGAAATGAAGATTCTCGAGTCATGTGCCAAAAGGTGAAATCGCTTGCCCCAGTGTTCCCGTCGCACCCGACCTAAGGTCATCATAAGAGAGGTAAATCATAGCATCCGAGCGAGCATGTGGCAGGTGGATTGAGTTGTACAAATTAGATTAGTAGGTGGTCGGTCCTATGTTCATAGTTTAGATCCTCACTTTGTAAAGATAGATTCCTATGTACAAAGTTATGTTCTTTTTCATACACCTAAATATAGAAGACAAGGAAAATTAAAAACTGAAGAAATTTTTTCACATGAATTTTTCTCACTGTTTATTTCATAAAAAAAAAAGATGGTTACATATTATAAAATAATGATCAGACCGATTTAAGAATCCATTAGTGGATTAATTTTTGAATATTTTTTATCCGTTAAATTGGGCCTCCTCTAAATTAGTTGGATAGTTAGATATTTGAATTATAATAAAAAATAAAAAATAATAAAAGATCAAGCAAGCCTTTATCATTTAAAGCAACAACACATGAAAACAACATAAAAATGTATGCATTTGACTTTGAAATGGTCAAACCACAGAAAACAAGAGAAATCATTTAGAACTATTCATTTTTTTCCTTTCTAATAGCGTAACTAACTTGCCCCTTCGCCAAGACAAAAATATATATTTATAACTTAGGTGTACATATATGTTTAATAATGACAAATAATTAAAAGTGATTTTATTATTATTATTTTTCTCCTTTTTTGTCGTTAAAATTACCTTTCACCCTTCTCAATAACAAACAAATGAAAAAGACAAAACATTATTCAAATTATTGATTCGGAGGTTTATAATTGCCAAACTTGAAGGGCATATTGGGCAGGACAACAGGTTTTATGATGAGAAACTTGAAGGGCATATTGGGCAGGACAACAAATTGATAATGCTGTTTTTGTAATAATTAAAAAAATGGAGGTGTCTTTCTGATTTGCTTCCCATTATAATTTGTAAATGTGAAAAGAGGGCAAATTACTAAAAACTCCAGCTTCGCAGGCAGCGGGGAGCGGCGTCAGCGTGTACGCAAGTTTCCTGCTTCGCTTTTCCAGTGCCCCCCTCGTTTCCTAGGGTTTCCCCAACCCGCCGCTACGACGCGGCCTGACCGCTCCGCCGCCATCCATTTCCGATCGGTTTCGAGGTCTCCAGGTGCTGATCTCCTCCTTCTTTGGAAGGACGTAAGTGATCCCAAAGACTCCTTTCGCCTTCTCTGTCTCGTCTAAGTTTAGCGCTCTGCCGTCTCCGCCTCTGGAAGTGACGAAGTAAGTTCGTCTTTTTCATCGATTTTATTTTTCAGTTCCAATTTTTTTTTTTTCGAGAGCTGGCGTGCGTATCAAAGTTTATCTGCTTTTAGCGGATTTACGCTGTGTTTTGCAGATTTGTGGTTGGAGGTTTTGTTGTTCATGTGACTATGGTCAGATTTAACTTGTTTGAACGAACTTCAGCTTTTGGGTACTTTACCAGCTGATTTATCGTTTACTATTCTTTTCGATCATTTATTGGGTAGTATTTTACTTGATCGCTCTGTGATCAATATCTTTAATATTCAATTAGGTATGCTGATCTTTTTTTTTTGCACTATAAATTATCCTTAAAATGCTTACCTTTTTCATGTAATTTGCATTAATTGTTTCAAAATGCTTATCGCCGTTTCCTTTTGTGCTTGCATAGTATAGGATATGAACGATTGGCATCACTGTGGAGTGAATTATGCTCTCTGATCTTCATGTAATTTGTATTAACTGATTCAAAAGGTTTCTGATCTTTTTATTTGTGTTTGCTTAGTAAAGGATATGAATGATTGGCATCACTGTGGGTGCAATTTTGAATTATACTTTAGAATGAGAGCTGAACCTGTGGAATTCAATCTCTCATTTAGACAATCTTTGGTGCATATCTAGGATTTGAGGAGAGGATTATGAATTATGCGTATCTGAACAAAATTTGACTTTTTAAGTTCTAAATTTTCCCATTCGTCAAGATCTAATGTAGACAAACATAAGACTCCTGAATTACGTCAAATTGAATGGGATCTGATTTTCAAAGATCTGATCAGCTATTGTAAAATTGTTAACATGTGATGAATTGTCTTGCTCGAGACTCCTGAATTTCACCGTTGTACTTCGATATTCCTTTTTATAGTTGCATATGTTTTTTGTGTTTATTTAAAACTAGTGTAATCTGCCAATTATTTACTTGTTTGAGAGAATCTAGGTATGCCAGAGTTGAAAAAAATTTCAAGCAAGAATCATAACCTTCCTATCTACTTTCCTCACTGCAGCAGGATAAATATTCATCCTTCATTGACCGCATGTTGAGCTGTAAGTGAACTAGCAACAAAATTCTTGAGAGGTTGCTGCTTCTATATTAACTAATTTAGGTGGATCGAGATTTCTTTACGATGTGAACTGTAGCATTCTCCCTTGTCTATATAGGTATCTTTCACAAATTTATATTATAAGGATTGCAATGATGTCCTTATGCAAAAATTGAATGGTAATCTTACTTGTGTAGACAATCTTTAGATAAGTTTTCCATTTATGAATTTAAGATGGCAGGATGTGTTGATTTCTATAGTTTATTTATAATTTTTTGTTAGATGATGAAGTGAGAGAAAATAGGTGATATGAATATTTTTCAAATACAATCACTAGCTGTAGTTAGCAAGGTGAATTGATCGGAGATGTTTGCTTGAGTGGTAGATATAAATCATGGGAATTTTGGTTAATGGAATTAAAGGTATTTTAAGAATACTGAGTAATTCAAGTGATATAGCATTCCATAGAGCTCAGTTGAGTGAAAAGATCCATATAGCTGGCGTCAACTAACTGGGACTAACATGACTAATGGAAGTTGTAGGCTGTAAAACTCATTTGGTGATTTTTACATCCTTCATCATGATTTAATGTAGATGGAGATGGTACTGTCAAAGGCTTCCAATTAGAGTTGTAATTCAATTTTGTTTGATTGAGGCATTTGCTATGTCTTGATTTGAGGCAAATTTAATTGACAATTATTTTTATGCCCTGTCTACATGCTCAATGTGATAGAATTTTCTTCTTACCTGATTTGAGCATCGATTTGAGCTAAGCAGATTCTTTGACATTGGCTTCAATGTGCTGGATTTTCTATCTCTCTTCCTCTCTCTCTTTTCTCTACCTTATATATCTGGTTGTACAGATATGGTCACGAATCATCATATTACGAGATTTTACGTTAAAATAATATTTGTGCAATTAATGTCGTCGTGGGAAAAATATTGAGGGGTGATTTTTTTTTTATCAATCTTTGTATATGTCTTTTCATGAATAGTTAGATAGTTCTTATAAAACAATAGATGGCCCTACTTTGGTAAATAATGCTGTATTCTACTTATTTTTATTTTTTGTTTCTTACTATCATTTTCAGAGGTTCAATGGAGGTCACTCAGATTCTCTTGAATGCGCAAGCAGTGGATGCCACTGTTCGGAAACATGCAGAAGAAAGTCTGAAACAGTTCCAGGAACAAAACCTTCCTGCTTTTTTGCTATCTCTTTCTAATGAGTTAGCCAACAATGAGAAGCCTGTTGATAGCCGCAAGTTGGCAGGCTTGATACTTAAAAATGCTTTGGATGCAAAAGAACAGCTTAGAAAAGCTGAGCTTGTTCAGAGATGGTTGTCTTTAGATGTGTCTGTCAAATCCCAGATTAAATCTTGCTTGCTGCAGACCATTTCTTCGCCAGTACCTGATGCTAGATCTACTGCTTCCCAAGTTATTGCTAAGATTGCTGGCATTGAACTACCTCAGAAACAATGGACTGAGCTTATAGCGTCTCTACTCTCAAACATACATCAGCTCCAGCCACATGTTAAGCAGGCTACACTGGAAACTCTTGGCTATATATGTGAGGAAGTTTCTCCACAAGTGGTTGATCAAGACCAGGTCAACAAGATACTTACGGCTGTAGTACAGGGAATGAATGCTTCAGAGGGAAGTACAGATGTCAGGGTTGCTGCGACAAGAGCATTGTATAATGCTTTGGGGTTTGCACAAACAAATTTTTCAAATGACATGGAACGTGATTATATTATGAGAGTGGTCTGTGAAGCCACTTTGTCTCCAGTTGAGAAGATCCGGCAAGCTGCATTTGAGTGTTTAGTAGCTATCTCATCTACCTACTATGACAAGCTTGCATCATATATGCAGGACATATTCAGTATCACTGCAAAAGCTGTGAGAGAAGATGAGGAGCCTGTTGCTCTGCAGGCTATAGAATTTTGGAGTTCGATCTGTGATGAGGAAATCGACATCTTGGATGAATATGGGTACTCTGCTGATTCTGATGTGCCTTGCTATTATTTTATTAAGCAAGCTCTGCCTGCTTTGGTTCCCATGTTATTAGAGACACTTCTTAAGCAAGAAGAGGATCAAGACCAGGATGAAGGTGCTTGGAACCTTGCGATGGCAGGAGGAACTTGTTTGGGTTTGGTTACACGCACAGTTGGGGATGACATCGTGCCTCTTGTGATGCCATTCATTCAGGAAAACATCATGAAACCAGACTGGAGGCAGAGAGAGGCTGCCACTTATGCATTTGGTTCAATTCTGGAGGGTCCATCATCGGACAAGCTCATCCCTGTTGTCGATACTGCTTTAAACTTTATGCTCACTGCCTTGACGGAAGATCCAAATAATCATGTCAAGGATACTACCGCTTGGACTCTGGGAAGAATATTTGAGTTTCTCCATGGATCTATGTTGGAGGTTTCTGTCATAACTCATGTGAATTGCCAGCAGATACTTACTGTCCTCCTTCAGAGCATGAAAGATGTTCCTAATGTTGCTGAAAAAGCCTGTGGTGCTCTTTACTTTCTTGCCCAAGGTTATGAAGATAGTTCAGGATCACCACTGTCCCCTTTCTTTCAAGAGATCATTCAGTCTCTCCTTAATGTCACACACAGGGACGATGCTGGGGAATCCCGCTTGAGGACAGCAGCTTATGAGTCACTGAATGAGGTTGTGAGAACATCAACTGATGAGACAGCGCCAATTGTGACTCAGTTGCTCCCAGTTATAATGATGGAGCTCCACAAGACTCTTGAGGCCCAGAAGCTCTCATCAGATGAGAGAGAGAAGCAGAATGAACTGCAGGGCCTTCTTTGTGGGTGCTTGCAGGTTATCATCCAGAAGTTGGGAGCATCCGAGACAACAAAGTATGGTTTTATGCAGTATGCTGACCAGATAATGGAACTTTTTCTCAGGGTATTTGCTTGCCGAAATGCCACAGTGCACGAAGAAGCCATGCTTGCAATTGGTGCCCTTGCATATGCTGTCGGGGGAAATTTCATAAAGTACATGCAAGGATTTTATCCATATTTGGAAATGGGTCTTCAAAATTTTCAGGAGTATCAGGTATGTGCTATCACTGTAGGAGTGGTTGGTGATCTATGCAGAGCATTGGAGGATAAGATACTACCCATTTGTGATGGAATCATGACACAATTACTGAAGAATCTCTCCAGTAATCAGTTGCACAGATCTGTTAAGCCCCCAATATTTTCTTGCCTGGGAGATATTGCATTAGCAATTGGGGAAAACTTTGAGAAATATTTGATCTATGCCATGCCCATGCTACAGAGTGCAGCAGAACTGTCTTCGCATGCTGTTGCAACTGATGATGAAATGCTGGAATATGCCAATCAACTTAGGAATGGGATCCTGGAAGCATACTCTGGTATATTGCAAGGTTTTAAAAACTGTCCAAAGTCCCAGCTCCTAATGCCTTATGCACCTCACATCCTTCAATTTATTGATGCACTATACAACGAAAAGGACATGTACGTGCTCATGCTATGATTTTGATATGTTCTAATGAATTTGAGTGATTCATCTTTCTTCTTGCTGAGTTAGTTATATTTTTCCTCTTTTATTAGGGATGATGCTGTTATGAAGACTGCGGTAGGCGTCCTAGGGGATTTAGCTGACACCCTCGGCAGCCATGCTAGTACATTGATGAACCAGTCTGTTGCAAGCAAAGAGTTCCTGGAAGAATGCTTATCCTCAGATGATCCTTCCATAAAAGAGTCTGCTGAATGGGCTAAGATGGCCATTAGTCGGGTGGTCTCTCTTTAATCGTAAAGGATGGTGTTTTATGAGTCTGCATATGCATCGTTGTCAAGTCTGGTCTGGGGTTGCATACATGTTTCAGTTGTCACCAGTTTGCACAAAGGATTTTTTATAGGCAGAGTCGCGCGGGCTATTTTCTTATATAGACATGAGCATCATGTATTGGTTTCTTCCCGTTTCAATGGGAACTTGCACTGCAAATGATCCAACTACGCCTATCATGCAGGAAAGCTAAACCTCTTGTGGAAAATCCTTAAGGGGCTACAAATAGGTTGTATTAAGGATCGGGATTAAATTGTCATTGCATTATCCCAGTGCCATCATTTTGAATTTGCAGCATGCAAGCAAGTCTATAATTTGTATTCTCTTGGTCTATGAAGCATATTTTTACATATTCAGTTCGATACTGAGTACCGCAACTGTCGGAGCATTTGCTAGTTTTCCTTTTTAGGAATTTTGATTTCCTTATGGAGATTTTGTCTTAGTTATTTTGTATCTTTTGAGATGGATTTCAATTGGTCGTCCTCCCTTGGAGCAATTGTAGAATTTATATCATGCTATTGCTCAGTCACACAGATTGTCACTTATTGCTCAGTGATTTCGTTAATTTCACCTGTTTTCCCATTTATTGAATTACCTTTATAGTGGTCGGGTTTTGAAGTTTATTGTAAGGTTTTTTATATACTTTAATCTGTTACCTATGTAATTCATGGTTCTAGTTCATCTCCTTTCTTTGTTTCTAGAATCACTTAATGCTTATTTTCTGCGCTGAGATTAATTGCTACAAGTCTCAATGTATGGTTTGTTGTTGATGTACTAGTCAATGTGTAATTAGTAATGTACTCATTGTGCTTATGTTCATTAGCTTAATGAATGTAGATTTGCCTTTTTCTGTTCCCTTACTGTGACTATTTATTTATGCAGTATTCATTCAAAAAAAACTTATTGTGTTATCTTTCTCATATTTGAGCTTGCTAAGCAAGGATTTGAGTAAGTTCTTGTCATTGTTGATGCATATTCATTGGTGCAGAGTTTTTATTTGGTGAAGATTATTCTACAGGAAAAAAACTTGGAACACTTCCATTCGGAAGTGCAGAACTGAATAGGGATCATGCAGCAATAACAAGTCTGGGTCCTGCTTTGCTGGACAAGTATCTGATAATTATGTTGCATAATTATTCGCTTGAAATAAAATAAACAGGAATATGGATATTGCAATTTTTTTGAATTGTTTTATTTAATTAAAAGAAATGTTAAAGGAATAGTTTGTATAATGAAAAAGAATTCTATATAAATACTCTCTTTTACTGATATTCGTTTGATATGTTTGTTTGACTTTGACCAACTCAATTGATTTGATGTCTTTAATAGGTTAAATTTGGTGGTTCCCTCGTGTGGCCATTTTGAATCATAAGAATTAATGTATTATCAATGTATTAGCAAATGTTTAATTTTGTTCATCTTTTTTATAGCTTGCTCAATAAAAAATTTTGTTGAAAAAAATATCATTGTCTTTATAATTTAGTTAAAATATTATTCTACTAGATAAAGATTACATCTCCTCAATTAAAATATATAACGGATAATTTAAAATTATAATAGATTTATGAATGTCAAATTTTATGTTTTTAAATAAAATATAAAAATAAGATATAATTAAAACTTGGATAAATTAAAAAAAATATATTTTTTTATAAATAATTGATAAGCTTTTCTCATAAATACTAACTAAATAACTGGAAGAAAAGATGCTTCGTCTTATAATAGTGGAAATCTAAGGTGTTTTTTGTGATTTGTCTCCCATTATTTGTTGTAAAACTGTTAGAACAAAGTGGGGGGAAAAGGAAAGTTATCGAAAATTCCAGGTTCGCAATTGGGGGTGGTGTAGATCGCTTTCCCTTCCCCCCTTTTCCTAGGGTTTCCCCACCCGCAACTACGCCGCGGCCAGCCCACTCCGCCGCCTTCCATTCCGAGTCCGAACGGGAGGTGCTGATCCCTTCAAGAAAAAGGACGTAAGTGATCTCAAAGACTTCTTTCCTCCTCCATCCCATCCAAGTTGGGGGATTCTTCTGCCGTCGCCGCCTCTGGAAGTGACGAAGTAATTTTTTTTTTCCCGTCGATTCTATTTTTCAGATCCAGATTGTAGTTCCAGGAGCTGACGCTTCTACATAAGTTTATCTGGTTTTAGCGGATTTATGCTGTGTTGTTGCAAGCAATTTGGCAGATTCGATGTTTGAATTTTTATTGTTTGATGTGATTATGGTTAGGTTTCGCTTGTTTGGACCTAAAGTTGGTATTTTGGGTCCTTCACCAACTGAGTCATAGTTTACTAGACTTTTTGATGATGTATTGGGTAATATTTCACTGGATCGATTTTTCATCAATTTCTTCTCATGGACAATTAGATCTGTATGATTTTGTGCTCTGTAAATTAAATTGATAATCTTTTCTTTGTTTATGTAATTCATATTAATTGATTCAAAATATTTCTTACCATTCCATGTTGTGTTTGCTTAAGATAGGATATGAATGGTTGGCATGGCTATGGGTGTAGTAATGTTGAAGTATTCTCTCTAGTGAGATCTGAATCTGGGAAATGCGCTCTCTCTCTCTCTCTTTTAGATGATTTGTGGTGTATGCCAATGATTAAGGATAGGATCATGAATTATGCTTATCTGAAGAGAATTTGACTTCTTAAGTTCTGAATTTCGCATTCATCAAGATTGTGTAAAGATAAGAGCATTGAATTATATTAAATTGAATGGGTTCTGATTTTCAGAGATCTGACTTTCATGTGAATGTGATGAATTATCTTGCTCAACACTGCTGAATTTTGTCATCATACTTTGATTTTTCTTTTCATAGCTGTCTACCTTGTTACTGGTGCCATATGCCACTCATTTGTTTGTTTGAGGGAATTTGAGTATGTCATAGTTGAGAATGAGTACAACAAGAATCATAAGCTTTTGTTCTTTCTACCTGGTTTACTTCATCAGGATGAATCTTCATCCAATAATGATCATATTTTGAGCTATAAATCAAATAGTAATCAAATTCTTGATGATGTTGCTGGTTCTGTGCCAACTAATTTAAGCAAATCTAGACCTCTCTACTGCATGTATTATAGCATGCACCCTTTTCTGTAAGGGTATATTTCTCAAATTTTAGTATTATAAGGATTATGCAACTGATGTTCTTATGCAGGAACTGAATGGTAGGGTTAATGGCAGACAGCTTTAGATTTCTCCTCTTGTGAATTTTAGATGGTAGGATGTAATGCTCTCTATAGTAAAGATGGTATGCTAGTTCTAATAGGTGATAAAATAAGAAAAATAATTTTAGGTGATATGAATACATTCAAAGACAATCAGTAGATTTTTTAGTTAAATAAGTTGAATCCACCAGATTAGGTGGTGTGACAGATTGGGATAGTCTAAGAAATTTTGGTTAACTTAAGCAAAAGTATTTTAAGAGAATTGATTACTCAAATGCTATAGATTTTCAGAGAGTTCAACGGAGTGAAAAGATCCATATAGCTAACGTAATAGTTTGGACTCAAATAATTTATTGTTGTTGTAGAGATTTTCTTGATGACTTTTAAATTTTCATCATGATCTAGTGTAGATTGAGATGGTAGTATTAAACTTTGCCCAATAGAGCATGATTTGATTTTTGAAGCTTTTATTTATTTTTTGAAACTGTCGTTTTATAGTTCAATTTCCATTTTTGTTGTTATCTACAAAATTATCTTTTTTCATTTAGCACTATTCAATTTTATTCAATTCTTATTGATCAAGGCTATTTGCTATGACCTGAGTTGTGACAAATTCAATCAAGTATTTTTGTGCCCTATCTACACCTTCAATGTGGTAGAATTTCTTTTTCCCTGATTTTGAGCTTATCACATTGAGCTATAAGCAGATTTTTTGACATCTTTGGTTCAATGTGCTAGATTTAATCTCTACCTCTCTCACACTTGCTCATAAGTCAGTTTGTACAGATAAGTCACAAAACCTTTGAATGAAGGGCGAGAGCATTTTACAGAAAATTCATTTGTTGGATTAATGTCCTTGTGAAATTGAATGCAGGGCTACTTGTGTGAACAATCTTTGTATATTTCTTTGCATGAATTTTGAGATTTATATAGAATATCTGATGTAAAACAGTACATGATTTTATTTGTACTCTAATTTTGTATGAAAATGCTGTCTTTGTAACTCGTTAACTGTCTGTTTCTTGCTACCATTTACAGAGGTTCAATGGAGATCACTCAGATTCTCTTAAATGCACAAGCAGTGGACGGTACTGTTCGGAAACATGCAGAAGAAAGTCTGAAACAGTTCCAGGAACAAAACCTTCCTGCTTTTTTGCTATCTCTTTCTAATGAGTTAGCCAACAATGAGAAGCCTGTTGATAGCCGCAAGTTGGCAGGCTTGATACTTAAAAATGCTTTGGATGCAAAAGAACAGCTTAGAAAAGCTGAGCTTGTTCAGAGATGGTTGTCTTTAGATGTGTCTGTCAAATCCCAGATTAAATCTTGCTTGCTGCAGACCATTTCTTCGCCAGTACCTGATGCTAGATCTACTGCTTCCCAAGTTATTGCTAAGATTGCTGGCATTGAACTACCTCAGAAACAATGGACTGAGCTTATAGCGTCTCTACTCTCAAACATACATCAGCTCCAGCCACATGTTAAGCAGGCTACACTGGAAACTCTTGGCTATATATGTGAGGAAGTTTCTCCACAAGTGGTTGATCAAGACCAGGTCAACAAGATACTTACGGCTGTAGTACAGGGAATGAATGCTTCAGAGGGAAGTACAGATGTCAGGGTTGCTGCGACAAGAGCATTGTATAATGCTTTGGGGTTTGCACAAACAAATTTTTCAAATGACATGGAACGTGATTATATTATGAGAGTGGTCTGTGAAGCCACTTTGTCTCCAGTTGAGAAGATCCGGCAAGCTGCATTTGAGTGTTTAGTAGCTATCTCATCTACCTACTATGACAAGCTTGCATCATATATGCAGGACATATTCAGTATCACTGCAAAAGCTGTGAGAGAAGATGAGGAGCCTGTTGCTCTGCAGGCTATAGAATTTTGGAGTTCGATCTGTGATGAGGAAATCGACATCTTGGATGAATATGGGTACTCTGCTGATTCTGATGTGCCTTGCTATTATTTTATTAAGCAAGCTCTGCCTGCTTTGGTTCCCATGTTATTAGAGACACTTCTTAAGCAAGAAGAGGATCAAGACCAGGATGAAGGTGCTTGGAACCTTGCGATGGCAGGAGGAACTTGTTTGGGTTTGGTTACACGCACAGTTGGGGATGACATCGTGCCTCTTGTGATGCCATTCATTCAGGAAAACATCATGAAACCAGACTGGAGGCAGAGAGAGGCTGCCACTTATGCATTTGGTTCAATTCTGGAGGGTCCATCATCGGACAAGCTCATCCCTGTTGTCGATACTGCTTTAAACTTTATGCTCACTGCCTTGACGGAAGATCCAAATAATCATGTCAAGGATACTACCGCTTGGACTCTGGGAAGAATATTTGAGTTTCTCCATGGATCTATGTTGGAGGTTTCTGTCATAACTCATGTGAATTGCCAGCAGATACTTACTGTCCTCCTTCAGAGCATGAAAGATGTTCCTAATGTTGCTGAAAAAGCCTGTGGTGCTCTTTACTTTCTTGCCCAAGGTTATGAAGATAGTTCAGGATCACCACTGTCCCCTTTCTTTCAAGAGATCATTCAGTCTCTCCTTAATGTCACACACAGGGACGATGCTGGGGAATCCCGCTTGAGGACAGCAGCTTATGAGTCACTGAATGAGGTTGTGAGAACATCAACTGATGAGACAGCGCCAATTGTGACTCAGTTGCTCCCAGTTATAATGATGGAGCTCCACAAGACTCTTGAGGCCCAGAAGCTCTCATCAGATGAGAGAGAGAAGCAGAATGAACTGCAGGGCCTTCTTTGTGGGTGCTTGCAGGTTATCATCCAGAAGTTGGGAGCATCCGAGACAACAAAGTATGGTTTTATGCAGTATGCTGACCAGATAATGGAACTTTTTCTCAGGGTATTTGCTTGCCGAAATGCCACAGTGCACGAAGAAGCCATGCTTGCAATTGGTGCCCTTGCATATGCTGTCGGGGGAAATTTCATAAAGTACATGCAAGGATTTTATCCATATTTGGAAATGGGTCTTCAAAATTTTCAGGAGTATCAGGTATGTGCTATCACTGTAGGAGTGGTTGGTGATCTATGCAGAGCATTGGAGGATAAGATACTACCCATTTGTGATGGAATCATGACACAATTACTGAAGAATCTCTCCAGTAATCAGTTGCACAGATCTGTTAAGCCCCCAATATTTTCTTGCCTGGGAGATATTGCATTAGCAATTGGGGAAAACTTTGAGAAATATTTGATCTATGCCATGCCCATGCTACAGAGTGCAGCAGAACTGTCTTCGCATGCTGTTGCAACTGATGATGAAATGCTGGAATATGCCAATCAACTTAGGAATGGGATCCTGGAAGCATACTCTGGTATATTGCAAGGTTTTAAAAACTGTCCAAAGACCCAGCTCCTAATGCCCTATGCACCTCACATCCTTCAATTTCTTGATACTCTATACAACGAAAAGGACATGTATGTGCTCATGCTATGTTTTCGATATGTTCTGATGAATTTGAGTGATTCATCTTTCTTCTTGCTGACTTTGTTGTTATATTCCTCTTTTATTAGGGATGATGCTGTTATGAAGACTGCAGTAGGCGTCTTAGGTGATTTAGCTGACACCCTTGGCAGCCATGCTAGTACATGGATGAACCAGTCTGTTGCCAGTAAAGAGTTCCTGGAAGAATGTTTATCCTCAGATGATCCATCCATAAAAGAGTCTGCTGAATGGGCTAAGATGGCCATTAGTCGCGCGGTCTCTGTTTAATCGTAAAGTATGGTGTTTTATGAGTCTGCATATGCATAGTTGTCAGGTCAAGTCTGGTCTGGGGTTTCATACATGTGTCAGTCGTCAGCAGTTTGCACAGGATTTTTTTATGGGCAGAGTCACACAGCCATTTCTAATATAGACATGAGCATCATGTATTGGTTTCTTCCCATTTCATTGTGAAATTGCATTGCAAATGATTCATCTACGCCTATCATGCAGGAGAGCTGAAGATTTTGTGGAAAATCCATAGGGGCCTATTAATAGGACGTATCCAGAGACTTTTGTAGTCAAATTTTCATTGCATTATTCCAAAGCCATCCTTTTGCAGCATACAAGCAAATCTATAATTTATAGCCTCCTGGTATCTGGAGCATGTTGCACATTTTCGATCGAGTTCCAAATACTTAGTGTCCGAGTATTTGGCCATTTTCCTTTCAGGGATATTTTGATTTCCTTATGGGGATTTTGCCTTAGTTATTTTGTATCTTCGGAGTTGGACTGCTGTTGGTCACCCTCCCTTGGAGCAATTGTAGAAGTTATATTGTGTTATTGCTCTGCCACAGGTAATTGTCATATATTGCTCGGTAATTTCATCCATTACACCGTTGCATTCATGTGTATTGTCATTGAATTTATTGAATAACTTCAGGTTGCTCTATTTGGTTACATGTATGATCTTTTATGTATTGTAATGTTTTTTTGCCTGTTTAATTCATTGGTAATAGTTCATATCTTTGTGGTGATTCCTTTCCTGTACTATCTCCGTGCCTAGTTTGGTTGTGTTGTTTATAAGTCTGAAACACATGGTTTGTTGTAATAGACAATATCTAAGTTGATTTGACATAATTATTTGATTCATTTTCTTTGCTTGATTTATTTGATCGGTTTGGTTTCAGACCAAACCATGATCAACTTGATTGACTTATCTATGTGATCGACTTGATCACTTCTCAACTTGGCTAACCTAACCAACTCAATTGTGTGTTTGACTAACACACTTAACCACCATGTCCCAACTCTGCCAATATTGACTAAGGTGGTCAGACTAGGTTGCTCTCCAACTTGCTCGAGTAACATGCATGTTTGGCTAAGTCAATCGGTCAATTCTCCGCACCCAATTGCCCTATGACTCAATCAACTTGCCTAACCTAATTAGCTAGATTGGTTCCTTGAGACTATCGAGCTCACTTGCCCTAAGCCAATGCATTAAACTTGCTTGATGTAGCCTGTTGGGTTAACGTGATTGAGCCAATTGAATATAAAGTTGCACAAGGAAGCTTTAAGGGACGTAATTATAAATTTTATGGAGAGTTCCATTTTAATTCAAGATAAACACTTGTGACATATTTAACACATGTAAATTGGACACGAAGTAGTTTTTTAGTGGCGAATAAGTACCATGTAACAACTTACAACAATAGAAAAGTATTGCTAATACTATTGCAATAAAGGGAATCAATCTACATGTTGTAACAACGTCGCAAGTAAACGTCAACTTATCATTTCATGGGAGCAACTATTGCTAATACTAGGTCGAGAGGCAAAAGGAGAAATTCAACTAAGCCTCTATTTAGACGGAGTGAAGAAGGTTTGTTAATGGAAGAGAACAAATTCTTGGATAGTAGAAGGCATGGCAAAGATGATCACGCTTAGAAGTTCAGACGACAAGGTGTGTTGAGGTGGAGGAGGTGGTGATGGAGTCACAGATCATCAGGCACATGATTGATAATTGTGCTAACAATGACATCCTCCTTCCCAACATCTCCTCCAGGATCCTCGCCAAGGTTATTGAGTACTACTGTCAGATCTGAGGACATAGGACTTTGATGAATTTGGCATCACAGGACTTGAGGTCCTCAATAGAGATTCCAGATCTGACGGTGTCCTCATAGGAGGACTTGGAAGGGACAACATCGACATGATTCTTGTAGAGGGGCTGATTAACTTGACCCCACGGGTCATCCAAGATGGTAAGTAGTGGCATGTTTGTCACATGAGGACGTGTGGTAGAAACTCGGGGTTGTTGGGGCGTAAATCCCCGGATCCTGTGCAACTCACCCCACCACTATTTGCTATCTCGGTTGCCGTGATTTACTTCCCTCGTGATACCTTGGGTCGGGTGCGGCGGGGATGCTGGGGGCATGCGATTTTATTTTATTTTTTTTTTTCCACATGAGGGGCTGATTAGCTTGTTTTGAGTAATAACTTGTCCATTTGATGAACAGTAATTAATCCCTACGTTATAATATTATATATATATATTCCTGAAAATATATTTTAAATGATTCAAGATAATTTTAAAAAAATAACGAAACGATAGAGCGGTTCAATCAATCCGATCAAATCATCAAACCGGTATAAGCGACTCATGAACCGGTTGATGGGTTCTTATTCCCTTCCTGTTATATATTCTTCGACCAACGCCGCAGTAGCCGCAGCGTCGTGTCCAGTGTCCTCTCGCGGCAGTTGCGCTCTGTACCGATGGAGGACGGCGGCGAGAGTGTGTTGGACGCCATATTCCAGGAGATCGACCTCGCTGGAGAAGAAACCCTAGATGACCCCGATGCCTGCGACGTCGAGATGCCGGACGCCCTTGAAGCCCTAGAAGCCGGAGGCGGACGTACACCCTCAAGGTCGGTCGGAGGCGGGGATCCTCCGGAGGAGGGAGGCCGGAAGAAGCCCCGTAAGAAGTGCCGTAAAAGGAAGAAGAATCGATCGGCGGGGAGTGCCAGAGGCGATGATGGGGGCGCCGGTTCCAGCATCGCCGACATCAATAGGTTCGAATATATCTCTTCCTCAACGAGTTTTTCGGGGGTTTAATTTGTTTTTCCCTCCTGTAGTAGATTGAAATACTTTAACTATATTAATGCTGTTACAGTTCATTCTGAAGCACTTTTCTTTTCGTTTAAAAACTATTGGTAGTGTTCAAAGCTTTGTTTTCCTTTTGATATATTACAGGTTTGTGATACAGACATGTAGGCATCTAAAAGAGCACAAATCCTACTTACTTTGGAGTGCAGTAGGTTGCCTTGGTGTCTCTGCTGTCAAAGATCTTGTTAAGGAGGTATGCCTTTGTAGAAATATGTTTTCTGTTTGAAGCAGGAACAAAATTTTATTTTATGTTAAGTGCCAAATTTCTATCTTGTTTAGCTAAATCTCAAATGAAGTTGAGTCCGCCTAAAATAATATTTATTGTGAAACATTTTTGCAAATATAAACAATCTCTATCTTTGGTGAGAGTATTCCAGTCAGAGTCATTACAACCGCAAAATATACAAATACACAACAGATTTTAACACTGACCTAAATTTACTTGATGCACCATGGCAGTTAGTCTGGACTAACTCCATAACGTTACTTAATTTGGACAATGATTAACTTTGATTCCTCTTATCCTTGTCAGCTATATAGTCTGGTTGCTTTAGTCATGCTGGTTAAGTCTTTGCTTAATCTTTATTCTTGAACCTTGATTCTCTAGCTTGGAACTATAAATATCAACTTCAACTTTTTTCTTTCAGATGTTGAAGGCACTTGCTTTTCAAACTGAAAAACATCAAGCTTCATATCATAAAATTTTAACCTTCTCAATTTTTGAAGCAAAAATTTTTCAGCCATCAACTGAGAACATTTTCCCATTATAATATCACAATTATATTAGACTTAATTATATTCAGGTTTCCGACTACTGGGATTGGGCACACAAATTCAACCCAAAAGGTTGATACCTAATGTATTTCCAACACTTCTTCAATCTGTTTGCCATAAGAGATTGCTCTTTCAGTTACCCATAGTTCATTTCACAGAAACTTAATCCAATAAGGGCAGCCCGGTGCACGAAGCTCCTGCTCTGCGGGGTCCCGGGGAAGGATCCATTGTACGCAACCTTACCATGCTTTTTGTAAGAGACTGTTTCCAGGATTCGAATCCGTGACCTTTTGGTCACAAAGCAACTTTACCGTTGCGTCAAGACTTCCCTTCAGAAACTTAATCCAATAATCTGAAAATTCTCTTTTAAAACTATATGTTTCTTTTGCTCTTAAAATGGAACCTACGCATTTGGATTCTAGTAGGACGGAGCTAAGATGCATCTTTCATTGCTTATCAATAAATTTTGGTCCTGACCTTGCTTTGTCTTGCTCCATTGGAATATATATGTCAAGATATATTGATCTATACTTTGAATATATTGCCTGTTTGGGGAGATTAGAGAAAAGATAAAGCACATCGGTAGTGCTAATTCAGCGCATTTACTTAATTGTCACAACAATGTATAGATGCAAAAGAGGAGATTTGATGATGAACTGAGGAAAAATGTGGGAGGGCATCTGGAACAATTCCACTTTGTTGAGAATAAAATCCTTGGCATCTAACACCCAGTTGATGCCCCTTATAATTCTGCTGTGTCTATAATGTAGTGTATCCTGGTATGTTCTAGTGTACCAATCCTTTCACACACAGCCACTTTGTGATGAAAGCTGTCTTCCTGATAATTGATTTTGTTGTTGCTCAGTCCCAGTAGGATGTTGTGTGGGATTATTCATGCAAACGACCAGATTGTTAGAATTATAGAGCTCTTACTTCCCTGTGCCATTGTAGCAACAGGGTAACATGAAATTGATCGATTTGGTTATCTAAACATGATTTATTCTACTGTTCTCTTACCTTTTCAATTTTATGTAACCAATGGATTTTTGTTCCAAATGCAGGTTGATGCCATCCTGAGGTGTGGTGGCCAGAAGACTAATGATGGTCGGCGCTACCGCACAAGCGGCGGTATTCTATTTAATATTTTAAAAACTCGCGAACCAAAGGCATACAAGGAAATTATGGCTAGAGGAAGGGAATTTGAGGTATCGGTTCACACATTTGAGTTGTTCTTTTATTCAATAAAATGACCTACAGAATTGGTGAATTTAATCATTGGAAATGCATTAGCATATATTGAGAAATATATAAACCAATGTAAGTTGGTAGGGTGAAACATGTTTCAAGCCATTTTTAAGTTTATACATGACTTCTCCAAGTAGCTTTTATGACCTTTCCAGTCCACTTAAAGGTTTCTATTTCACTTTGCTCTATATTTTATGTTGTGTGGATGACTAACTTTCCAGGATGCCTTTTTTTTTCAGAAGCAGCTGAAGGGATCAAAAGGAAAGATGGTGACAACAAACACTGAGGGTACCTTCAAGAATTCCAGTATACCATCAGCAGCGGGGGAAGCATTACACCCTTCTGAAGCTGGAGCAAATGGTCAGCAGCAACTTGTATCATCTGAGCCGGTCAAAGAGCGCAAAAAGTTGGCGGATAGGATGCGTATTCCTGTTTCATATGACGATCTCCTCGAGGAAGGTGAAATACCCCAATGAAACTTCTAGATCAAACGACGATTGACGAAGGCCGAATCTTGCAAACCACATACTCTATAATCCACTTGTTATGGCCGATTTTCGATGTCCTGAGAAGCAAGCTGCGGAATAATTTGGCTGAGCGGACATGTTTCTCAATATTGGTGAAAAGCTGCTTGACTAGTTTTCACATAAAGGGGAACTTGATAAGTGTGGGGACTAAATTTTGTAGAAATCATTTGCCTTCTCTTTTTGTCAATGCAAATTGTTTGACGAACCTCTTCAATCTTGTCTATTATTGCTTTGCAATTAGCATATAATTGTCTGCAGCTAATTTAGATTGGTCATGTGTCTAGTTTAAACATAACTTAGAAATCAACTAGCTTTGACATTTTTTTCTCCTTTTTTTTTATATAATTTTTTTTAATATGACTGCTAAATCACATAATAGAGTTTCATGCCTATAAAATTGAGGTGTAATGATATTTATGTACGAGTTTTATTTTATCAAAAACTAAAGATATAATTCCTTTAATATATAAAAAAAATATGCAAACAAAATTGAACTTTGTTTTGTTGTTAAAAGTCACATGCAAATGATAGAAAGAATATGTAAAAACTTGTAAGTTTTTTTTTTTTTAAAAAAGGATATTTTCTCAAAATGAGTTTGAGGAGGAGGAGGAGGAGGAGGAGGAGGAGGAGTTGCAGTTGTAATAGTAGTAGTAGTAGTATGGAGGAGGCTTTAACTTAATAATAGAATGATTCTGTTTGAGAGTCGAGTCGACAGACGTTGGGGACGTGACGCTTTTTGGTGGCTTCCGATCAATCCTCCGAATGACGTGGAACTCCGACGAGAACCTGCAAACACAAACTGAGCGGGGAAGGGGTTCCCGATGACGACCCTTCGACGCTCAAGTCAGACATCGGCGGCAAGAAATCGGAGCAGAGTAATGAGAAGAGAACTGTAGCTACAGTATTGACGAATGCATATTTCTGTCGAAGTCTGAGGGTCCTTATATAGGACTCCCTGGAGGAGCGTATACGTTTACCGAGACGTGCACGGTTCTCAAAGCGTACCTGTAATGCGCGTGTCAGAAAAGCATGTCTGACGCCATACTTAACAGACTGAGCACATCCCCGACGTGACAGTGGAAGCTTCCACCGTACGATTCTCTGCCTGACCCTACCGCCCACCATGCCTCTTGTCGACGACACTCGTCTCGAGGAGGAAATTCCCCCTGCTCTCCTTGTCGGTTGTGGGACCGAGCGGGGGATCCACTCTGCTGATCTTCTGCCCGGTTGGTACAGTAACTGGGCTGAGCGGGATGTCCGCTCGGCTTTTGAGCGTCGGCCTATAGTGTTTGACTTTGACCTTCCACGTGTCATTGATTCCCCTGCTGATCGAGCCCCTCCTCTTACCGTCCGGATCACAGGACCCCTCCTCTTACCGTCCGAATCACAGAACATTCAAATATTAGGGTATAATGGGCAACCGAATTAAATTGTATGATGTTCAAATTTATTTAATAAGATAATTAAATTGGGTAAAAAAAAATTAAGTAGTTGAAATAGTTGTTCCATTTTAATTTGTTTTCTTTTTACAAATTTGATTTTGATTCATTTTAATGTTATTGAATTTTTAAGTCGACATTTGAGATCCAAACCTTAGATGTCTGATAAGCCACTTGAAAAACTTAATCGTTGTACAGTAGTCATGATACTTTATAAATTTTATTCTGGAACATTATTCACAAATATTATTCTTGCGTGAATAATTTATAATTTATGTTTATTATAACAAAAGATGATTACGTTTTATCACATGTGTGTCTTACAATTCGTTTCCAAGTTACGTGAAAGAAGATAAATAATGAAGATCAATTTATAACCGACTGCTAAAAGGTCAAGAGTATAATTTATGTTTATGAATATTAACAAGCAGAACCCCTGTCTTCAAATTTATTCATTTAATTTAACAAACTATTCAAATTTATTAATTTAATTGACTTTATAGGTATATTGAACAAATATAAGTGATTTCTTATGAAATCTGAAACTTACTGAATGTTTTATTCAGTTAGAATCCTATTTAAAATATTCATTAAGGCTAGTGTTTAAAAAGGTTATTTTATTTCGAATACTGACCATTGATATCGGCCAGACCTAATTGAAATGGGCTCAAATGGGCTCAAATGGGCCGCCTCCGGCTCTCCCCGTGGTGCAAATCAAGATGCAATCGGCGAGCCGCCGCGTGGGGACTCCATGGAGTTGAGCGCGAAATGGCGGAAGAAGCATCGTCTCGAAGGAGATGGTGACGCCGTCGAGGATGACTCGGAGCCCATCGATTACCGAGGTTCGCTGGCTCTTCTTATAGTCCTTTTCTGATTACTTCTATTTCCCCTGGCTTCATTGATTCGTCTGTCTTCCGATCCTCCGGTTCCAATTTTCTCTTTTTGGAGAACAAGAGGAGATGGTTGGCTCTTTTGGGATGGAGCATGCTCGATAGGGTCGCCTTTGGAGTGGGCTGCTGTTTGCTTTGTACTATTGCTTGAATGAATGGAATGCTGGGTTGAGACCTTGCCTATTGACTGTAAAGTAAGTTGATCTTCTAAGATTCGGTGTAAATAAGACTTAGTTTGTAAAATCGATAGGACGTGTTTTTGGAGCTAAAATGGAGTATAAAGCCCTCGGAACATGGAGTCGGAGTAAGGATCACGCTCTAGCTGTGTCCCGTGACACGGGCGTGCTTCTATGGCCAAGAAAGGCGATAAATAAAGTAGAAAAAAACTCAACACTGACTAGTCATGCCTCAACATCGAGCCAACACATGAAGCATTATGGAAGAAAAAGGATTCAAAAGACCATCAGAATAAAATTTTAATCAAAGAATATGCTCCGACCATGTCCAATGATACCAACGTGTTCGTATGAAAGAAATCGGATGCAAAACAATACTAAATTGGAGTCAACAACCTCCAACATGGCTTGGCCATACTAAAGAGCATGGTCGTGTCAAAAATGGTGATTTTTCAGAGTTGACCATGGCTTGTTTGTGCCAGTTTGCCACGGTTCTGCCAACTTCCCATGGCCATGTCAGCGTCCGCCTAAATTGCAGACCAAATTTTGAACGACCACAACTTTCGGCTTGGTTTGAGCCACATGTGGTGTGACCTATCAAAAAGCTCTACAAATTTACTTTAGGGTTCAACCCGAGAAAACCAGGTCTAAAGGGTGAAAAACTGGTTTTGGCAGATCCTAACAAATCTAGTAGATCTAGACAGTTTTAGGAAGATATAAAAGGGTCATGCAAACCCTTCTTGGGGTCATCTTGGACAAGGTGGCTCTGCCCCCTTCTTGGGGACAGGGTTTTCCCCTTCTAGGGGAAATCCTAGAGCCACCATCCAAGGGTTGCCGCGACGATCCGTCTACCTCTGGAGCAAAGAACCATTCCGAAGACATCGATAAGCTTTTCGCTAAACATTTTTTCCTTTTTATTCTCTATTTTGGGTTGTAAAAATGCTTCTCTCAGTGTCTTTAGTTTGTAATTCCCTTACTATGGAGTAGCTCTCTTGATTTTAGGGTTAGGAATTAACCCTTGTGATATGTAAACACCATTTTATTGAATTTATTGAGTTTGAAAGCTTCTTATTCAATAACATGTGTGTTTGTGGTCCGGACATACTATGTACACATGATCTTGATTCCAAAAATACAAGATTCGTATATCATGAGGTGCGGGGATGAGGCGAAAGGAGAATCCAATCCTCTGATCCGTAGAAACTCGAGACGTGGAGAGTTGCCTACGAAAGTAGATTGGTATGCTACGAGGAGCAATAGACTATCATGGATCTTAATGTATCAGTTCCAATTCATCACCATGCAGTAAGAGAAGGCAACTCGGGGTTGTGGAAATGCAATCTCTCAACTCTGTTGCTCTGAAAGTAGATGACGAATTGGAACAGTACACCAGTTAGTCCCAAAAGTTCACATCAGATACCATAGGATAGTCTACCTACATAAATAATCGTTGTGGATAGGAAATCAAATATAGATTAGGTGTTTATAATTATTGTGGTGAAACCAAAATCTTAGGATCCTTCCCCTAACTCAGATTTCCCTTATCCACAACTCTCTCTCTCTCTCTCGTTCTCAAACTTTTGCAACCTGCGATTTTCTAGTTAACCTATTTTGTAATTCTGACTGGTACTTGATTCATAATCCTTGTGGGATCAATATCTTTTATTACTTGACAACATAACCATGCACTTGCGGTTTCCACATCAAATTTTTGGCGCAGTTGCTGGCACTGTGCCAATTGATATTAGCCGGATAACAATTTGGTTAATCTATATTTTTTCTTTTATTTTCTCTGCTTTTATTCCTTTTTTGCATGTTTGACAGGGGGTCGAGCTTATGACCATAAATAAGAGATTCTTTGGAGTAACCCAAGTTTCTTTCTGTAATTTTTACTTGAACGCTAACCCCTACTTGGTTTTTCTTGTTTGATATTCTTTTTGCAATATTCAAAGATTAGGAGTGTGAATACCAAATAGAGGGGTGACTTCGGAATATGAATGACTCGGACATTTGACACGTATCACTTGGTAACTCCCCTTACTTTTAACCGTCTATGTATTAGATTTTTGGTTGCCATTGGGATAATGAAAGATTCATGTTTGGGAGGTGCTTTGTTAGCATAGTTAGATTTTAGTTTTGTTTATTTTTGCATCATAAAGTGTCGGCGCAGTGGGGCCGACAAGAGTGGGGTGAATTGTAAGATTAATCTTTTTCGATCATTCAACTCTAATTAGTAACACAATTATACAAAATTAAATCAACAACTAAAAAGCAGAGGCAAGGAATTTACTTGGTTGTAACTTAGGTGGTTGTTAATCTACGACAAAAGAAAGCATTAAAAATCTCCTTTTTTGAAGGCGGAGAAACCTCTTACACTCGTTGAATGCTTAGAAAGTTGCTAGAAAATGAATACAAGAGTTGATGATTTCTAGGTTAGGGGTCTTTTTATAGCTTCTGGAAAACTCTATTCGTAGCTTGAAAGCGTCTCCAAGATGGTCCAAGGTGCCTTCCATCTGATAAATTTTATCCCCTGCAGATAAAACACTATCCGCGGCTAGCAACTATCGGAAGGTGCCTTCAAAGGTTATAAGACATCTTCGTACTATTCATGGAAGGCGTCTTCCACAAGGTAATTCAGCTCCAAGCTGATCTCTTCGCGTAGGTGATTCTCCGGCTAACTGCGGTTGAGCTCATCCACACCCAACTCCAACATTCTTCTCGAGCAGACTTCCTCCCCGGCTTCTCGTCCCTCGAACATCGCACACGTCCTTCTCATCCACCGGTATACTCTTCCACAACGTTTCGTCCCTCAGATGCACTAAGCTCGTAGGCTCCTTTCCCATGCTATCCTTCTCGCTAACTACGTCTTACACTCGACTTCTTGTGTTCCTAAGCTCCTGCATACTTAGACATAATGATCAAACACAACAAGACAAAACTGAACTTGGTTGACCACATCAAAACAACCACGGGTACTAATAATCTCCCTTTTTTTGATGTGCATCAACCCAAGTTCAAGTTAGGATTAAACAAAAAAAATAATAACATGATTAATGAATTAAGAAATATTATAATTATAATAAAATATTACAATGAATTAAGCAAGTCAATAAAATTGCATAACAAAAGTTTTACTACTCCCCCTGAACTTGTACCTATGTCCTTCTTTTGATCACATCAAAAAAATGGGAAAAATAACATAACTAGTTAGAAAATTTGATATAAATTTCTAGGGGTACATAACAAGAATTTTCAGTAAGCTTATATTTTTTAGAAATAATTGTCATACATTTTTTATTTTTCATAATTAATCTTCTGTTTTAAAAGAATTAATTTGGAAATTAGTTTATAGGTTCTAAAAATCTTGAAACTTTTTGCCGAAGTTAAACAGATAATGTTTGATCAGAATAAAAATTTTCACAGAAAAATATTATGTAATTTAAGAAAAATGATTTATTTCTGGAATGCAACTAATGTTTGATAATAATTCTTTAAGAAATATTTTTTCTACTTTAAAAATTTTGCTAATTTTCTAAGATGTGGAAAACACATAGTGGCGGAAAAATAAAAGTTTTTAAATTTCTATTTACTTTGAATTTATAATTTAAAAATATGATTTTCGCAAAGTAATTTGTAATAATTCAGATAATATTAAAAAAATAAAAAAAATTATAAGGACCGAGAATATAATGTCTCATCATAAAAAATATTTTTTTTCAAAAATTAACCTGAAATTATTTTAATTTTCAATATACTGTTTTCGTTAATAAATTTATAGAAGATAAATTAACGGTAAATTTTTTTTCAAATATTTTTCTTTTAACATATAATATTATATTTTATCACAAAATAAATAAGATTTTCAAATTTTAAGTCTGCAAAATAATTTTAAATTTCAAAATATGTTTTTTGCTAATAATTTTATAAAAAAAATTACTCATTGTTAAAAAAAAAATTTTGAAAAAAAAATTTGTTTGTAGATTAAATTATCATATTGTATAGGAAAAAAATTAATTTGAAATACGAATAAAAAATATTTTTCTAATTGAGACAATTTCTATTAAAGAAATGAAATTTAATCTAAAAAGATTTTGGAATTAATGTACTAGTTGATTCTACCATAATTTCTAAATTTTGATTTTCGACAACTATTCGAATTCAAACATGCATAGTCATTTTCAATTTATCATTTTCTATTCTTAAATTATCATACATTATTATGGGTCGGGGTATGAATGAGCTAAAGTTAGTTTTATCTTAGCATTTTCTCTTTCTAGTTTTACTAAATCCTTGGAGAGTACCTTAATAAATTGAAATGACTTTTCAGGAGGTAAGACACATACCTTACTTACCTCGTGTTCTGATGCTCCCCCTTCATCGCGACTTTCTTCTGAAGATCCTCCCCCTTCATCAATGCTCATTTTTGAACTGCTTTCATCTTCTTCTTGGTGGTCGACCAGTAGAGTTAGTTCGACGTAGGCCTCGATCTTAGACTCAGAGGACGAAGATTCATCCCATGGTGCCTTTAAATTCTTGAGCTTTGATCTTGTTGGTCTTTTGCTCTTATATTTCTCCTTTTTCAGTTTGGGGTGGTTGTCCTTAATGTGTCATTCTTCTTGGCAATTGTAGCATCGAATCTTCCTCTTGCTCTGAAAGTCCTTTTTCGTTTGCGACTTGAATTTATTAGATTTAAT
>JBBMJZ010413114.1:12764129-12775558 GCA_037833815.1 Zingiber zerumbet | reverse complement strand
TCAGGGGGGGGGGGGAACTGGGGCTAAGAAAGCCAACCAACTTGGTACCCCCCCCCCCCCCCCCCCCTCCCTCCCCGGGTTTATGTTGTAAGCCCTGTTCATGAGAAGTGGGAAGCTGAGCTCCGTAGGTCAAGCCGGCTTTGTGACCGTCCGGGTTTATGCTGGAATCCCTAATCATAAGGAGTAGGGAGTTGAGCTCGTAGGTCCGGGCAGCTCTGTGACTGCCCAAGTTTATGCTGAAAGTTCTGTTTATGAAAAGTGGGGAGCTGAGCCCCGTAGGTCATGCCGACTTTGTGGCCTCCCGGGTTTACGCTAGAAGCTCTACTCATGAGGAGTGGGGAGTTGAGCCCGTAGGTCTGGCCGGCTCTTTGGTTGCCCCGGTTTATGCTGGAAGTCTTGCTTACGAGGAGTGGGCAGTTGAGACCCATAAGTCCGGTCAGTTTTGTAGTGGCCCAGGTTTATGCTAGAAGTCATGTTCATAAAGGGTGGGGAGCTGAGCTCCGTAGGTCAAGACGGCTCTGTGGTTGTCCGGGTTTATATTAGAAGCTTTACTCATGAGGAGTGGGGAGTAGAGCCCGTAGGTCCGACCGGCTCTGTGGTCACCCGGGTTCATACTAGATGTCTTGTTCATGAGGAGTGGGGAACTTAGCCCTATAGGTCAGGCCGACTCTGTGGTCGCCCGTGTTCATGTTGGAAGCCCTGCTCATGAGAAGTGGAGAGCTGAGCCCCGCATGTCCAGCTTGCTCTGTAGCCACCTGAGTTTATGCTGGAAGCCCTGCTCATGAGAAGTGAGGAATAGAGACCCATAAGTTCAATCAGCTCCATAGGTTCGGTCGACTCTGTGATCGTTCAAATTTATGCTGAGAGTTCTACTTCTAAAAGGTGGATCATTAGGAATCGACGCTAGGACACAGTTAATATAACGAATATAATTTTTTATTTTTTTTTAAGTTAGGCCACAACGTTCCATACGCATTGCTATATATCGATCAACGAATCGCCAAAGTTATTGCTTATATTTTCAATATAATCATTATAGTTGAAGCATGTACTGAAATGAAGACAAAAATAGTAGCTTTTTGTTTTCAGAAAAATCACATGAAAGAAGGATTTTAATATACAAAAGTGAGTTATCCTTTCATGTTCCAAAATATACAATATTCAGCAATATTACAAGTTGAATGTATCACATTGTTAACTTAAATTCATCTTACATATACAGTCTTTTGGATAAATTAGAACACTTTATTTGTTTATATATACACAATAAAAACTTCCTACGGATGCATTATATATATAGAAATTAAATTTTTGAATAAGTTTATTAACAGAATAATTCGATAAATATATGATATATTTATTAATTTTGAAATAATTAATAAATATATATTTAAAATAAATAATAAATCATAATAAATTTAACAATTTACTTTTATCCAATCCAATTCAAATATATATATTTAACACCTGTAAATGCATTATCTTGGCTTAAACTAATTAAAACTTTAATTGATTGGTGTTGGCAGTTTGATCAGGCCCAGCGAGCAAGATGGAATGAACGAGTTAGATGGGTTAGCTGAGCTAGATTAAGGCAGTAAACAAATCGAGCCGAATTCAAATGGCTCAAACTTGGTTCGACTCAATTTATACTAGCTCAACTCAAGCTCGCTCGAGCATGTAGAGTTGAGCTTGGACTTGATCTTGATATTTAATTATGAGCTCCAGCTAGATTTTTATATTTTTTATTATTTTTTAATAAATAAATTAATATATTATAAAAATATATATTATTACTGGCTCGTTTAGCTCGACGAACCATCGAACTAGTAATAATTAGGGCTCGAGCTCGACTTGATTTCTAATCAAGTTGGCTCGAGCTTAATCAACTTCGAGCTCAAATTGAGTTTTGACTGCGTCATTCGTGTGTGGTTCATGAGCGACTTCGCTCATTTGTGCCCTAAGTTAAATAAACTTGCGATAGTAAAATAGTAAAAAATAAAAAAAAAAAAAAAGGTTAAAAAATTAATTTCGGATGATATTTTTAAATTTTTTGAACAAAATTAATTTAAATAGGTAAAAAACCCCAAATTTATTTTGACAAAATAAATAATAATAATAATTACCAACCAAAATTTAATTGGCAAATATTTTTAAATATTTTATCAGTCACAATCAATTTTAGTGAAGTCAAATAATTAAAAATAACAACCAAAATTTATTTGGGCCAATAAATAATTTAAAACTATCAACACAAATAAGGTTTCTTCAATCTGTGCCTTGGAGGATGCAAAATTTTAATTTAGTGTATTCTGAGGATATAAGTTTACTATATTAATGTATATTCATTACATAACAATAAAACATGAGTTGTACTCAATCAAACCTCCTGCCATTCAATGAGAATTGAGGTTCATATATTAACTAATTGTAGCATAAAATCAAGAGACATGTTAATCCATATTCATCGAATTCTTCTTCTAACTGAAAAACCAGGTCCTTCTCGTAGCCAAATGGCATTTAAAGGGACTGACTGACCATGCATACTGAAAAAGTACTCTTGTCTGTTTTTCTCTCTCCATGGCCACATGAACACCCGATTGGGGTTGTTCATCAAGTCATGCTCAGTTTGTAGTTTGTACAATATTAATATTGTCAACATAATTAATTATATTTCGATCTGCTATTCCTAAATGTTAATTATTGAGAATATGCATATGGCTAGCTCTCAGAGGCCAGTAAGAAATTGTATCTGCCTGAGGAGAGGAGCAAAAGCCTCCATCAACTTCTCACATGGATGGTTGTGTATTCCCTCGTACGTGGTCACAACGACGCTCGTGTCTTTGGATTGCCGCTGGACTTGTTTCTTCACGTTGCATGTATGGTGAGTGCATCGATAGTAGCTCCTTCATCATGCCATAAATTAATTAAACATAAACAAAAATATTTAAGTTGATTAATTTTTTAATTAATTATCATTAATTTTTAATTAATTACCTAGGATGAGGGCTGTTCTTGACGGCCTTCTGCCCATACTTGCGCCATCGATAGCCATCGTCGAGGATGTCACTAGGGCTCTTGGTCCGGAACGCAAACCTTGGCCTCATCACCTTCTTTCCCTTCGTCGTCATTGCCGACTTCTCCTTCGACCGGCCGCAGATGCCGCCTACTTCTCCCTCATCGCCGCCCTGTGGCAGGGCAACAGCCGCTGTCAGTTGTTGTCCTGTCAGGCTCGGAAGGAGCAACGAAGCTAACCCCACCTCCGACATGAGAAGCGCCGGCGGCGCTAGAGAATTGTGATAGACACTCTGCTCCTGCACCTGTTGCTGTTGCGCTAGCTGTTGGATCATGAGCAGATTTTGCTGAGCTGTGAGACTGGGCAAGCAGCCGCCGGTTGGTGCTTCTGAATTCCCTCCGGCCATTAGAAATTCCATATCGATCGATCGATCTATCGAATGCGAAAATTGCATTTATAGAGAGGGAATATGGAGAAAGGATTGGGGGTTGGGGGAGGTTGGGAAGCGTCAACTGCATGCGAATTAAAAGGATGCAGAGAGAGAGAGAATTACAGAGGAGGAAAGGAAGAGAACCAACAACCTCCCAACTAACTTATCGGCTCAACTGCCCTGCCAATCTCGTTGCATCAAGAGCTTCACTGTCACTATACCACCATTTTATACTAAAAATACATAGTAATTTATGAATGAGCCATTATATTGCAGGGCACGGCAATATGACAATGCTCAAATCCCAGGCTTGACGCTGAAGCTACCAGATAAATTGCTGAAGGCCGTCGACGTCTGATAATTTAACAAGACAGGTGAAGCTCACGCGTAAGCAAAGAGATTAATTAATTGATCTTCGAAGACTTGGTGGCGCTTCATCCTTACCGTCCAAATTGATAGTCAATCATATTGAAAATGACTTTTCAATCGGTTGATTAATATATATATTTCGTATAAATTTAAAGTTTTTAGTTCTATTAGAAACTTTTGATCGAAAGTCAATGCAAGCGGATGGACCTGTGATGACAGGCACACAGATGGATCAGCTTCAAGAACCCCTGAGAAAAGAGAAAAACTATCAATAAGAAGACCAAGAGAATCCCTGACATAGCTACTCCAACCGTCAATTAAAAAACTATGCAAATAGTAAGTAGAAGAAGATACAAATAATGTCCCTCATAATCTTCGTATTGATGAGACATTATCCTACAATCAGTGAATCTATCGCATTACCATGCAATTATATTGCTTTCATCAATCACATCGTCATGTAGGTGATGTATCGGTATGATGTATGATCCTCCAATAAACGTATGTATTGCATAATGGTTATAACTGGGCTTTTAGGTTGTGAGGCCTCTTGGGCTAGCTACTAGTTATGTGGGCTTCTCACATAGCCCAGTTATATATATGGCCTAACTAAGTCATAGCAATATCAAAGAAAACAAGGTTATAACAGCCTAGCAAGCCCTCATCAACTCTTCTAGAGTCTCAAACAAAGACAATAAAATCAAGTCAACTCTAAGAATGTGACCCACAAGGAATCTATCCGATTGGCAAGGCCAATCGGGAGGGAGCTAGGTCCCTAGTGAATCCAGTTCATGTCGGCAGTAGAATCCATAAAAAACCTATCTGATCTGCAGGTTCGATCGGCGATGAGGGAACTAGGTCCTTAGTAAGTCCGGTCCAAGTCGAGTGTGGTGCTCATATGGAGCTTATCCGATTGACCAAGCCAATCGAGCATGAAGGAGTTGAGTCCCTAGTAAGTCTGGTCCAAGCCGAGAGTGGTGTCCACATAGAGTCTATCTGATTGGCAAGGTCTATCAGGCATGAGGGAGTTGGGTCCTTAGTAAGTTTGGTCCAAACTGGGAGTGGTGTCCACATGGAGCCTATCCGATCAGCAAGGCTGATAGAACATGAAGGAGATGGGTCTCTAGTAAGTCTGATCCAAGCTAGAAGTGGTGTTCATATGGAGCCTATCCGATCAGTAGAGCTGATCAGGTATGAGTGAGTTGAGTCCCCAATAAATCTTGTCCAAGCCAGGCGTGGTATCCACATGGGACCTGTCTTTTGCCGGTTGTTTTTCTCCGCATTCGATCTTCCTTTCACTCTCGCTTTCTTTAGTAAGTTCTTGGTGTTTTGCTTGCTCCCCTTGTTTCGATTTCATGACCCTTGAAATTCCACTACACATCCCTTCCCTATGTTACACCGCCATGCTCTCAAGATATTAATGGTAGGGAGGTGGATTAGATGAAGCTAACCAACGACATTCTGGTAAACTTTATTATCCCAAATACACTTCCTCCTCTAGATATGTTACATTTTTTAGAGATCAATTCATAAGTGGCCTTCGTTTTCCAGTCCCTGACTTTTTTACTACTATTTCCTAATATTTCCATATCCCCCTTCAACAGCGGGCCCCAAACTCGATTCGAATATTGTGTGGGGTCATTATTATGTTCAAATTGTGTCAAGCCCCCCTATCTCCTCGTATCTTCTATTATTTTTATTATCCTAAAAAACAAAAGGCAGAGACTTTTATTTTCCAAGCCCGATTGAAAGCAATGTTTTTTGAAAAAAAAAAATGCTTCTTCTAATAAAGGCTGGACATCCTATTATTTCTTTGTCTGACCAGATTCTCCCTTTTAATGGCCGACTGGCTGGAAGATAGATCTTCCTCTCTCTTCGGAATTGGGTGTTTTCACTAGGAACCTAATTATCTTCTGGCTTCAGAGGCCCTATCTGGTATGAAGTTTAAGATCGTTTAGTTGCTTCAAGTGGGCATTCTGTATATCTTTGGGCTGAGTCTAATCGAGGTCAGGCGTCACTTTTCCTTTGATAAGAAAAACACATAATCCTCTCAATTATTGCTAACTGAAGTTCTCTTTTTCTTTTGTAGGAAGAACCATGTGGAAGGCCATCATGATTAACACAATGAGGCTTGATGAAGTCGAGTTGAATAAGCACGTTGAAGTCATTCTGGCTGAGCAAGATATTTAGACGAGTAGCTCTAGCAATCAGGGAGTCGATGGTGGGGCTAGCAGGATGACTAGCAATGCAATTGCTAGCATGAGAGAAATGCCTCTGCCTTGACCCTCCATGGTGCCTATAAGGATCTCCTCTGAGTCCACAAAATTAGATGAGCCGCTAGGGATTAATCATAAAAGGTGCTAACCTGCGACCCCTGCTGATCCAACTTTTTCAATGTGTCCTTCGTCCATTTGGGGAGAATCTTCAACGGCTATTGCAGGGAAACAATCGGTGGATGAGCCCACTTTGACTATGATAGATCACCCCAGCAGCTAACTTCTACTTGACCCTCCTTAGCCGGCTGGCCCAATAGACGCTCAACCGATTTCCTCTCTTCCTCCTCCAACCGACACAGTACAAGAACTATCCTCCTCAAGGCCTAGTTCCTCTTGGATGACAGGAGCCCCTTTCAGAATCAGCGAGACTTTTGTCATTAGGGCACAGATGGGATTAACCCGCTCCCTTTCAAATCCACCCCTGCTCAACTATGTGGTGCGGTTAAAGGGTAAATTGGTTGAGGCATAGGCGTAAGGTATGCATTGGCCCATCAATCGAATGTCGACTGGCTTTGTAGACACATTTGTCAAGGACGTAACTACAATAAGTGTTTCTATTACATTGTTGTACTTTTTAAAGAGATTCTGACGTTCTATCTTTTTCCCAATTTTGGTCTTCGGGGCTATCCCTCTACCAAATTCTATCAGACTTTGACCACATGAACTAGGACTTGAAGAAGAAGGTTGAGGAGTTAGAGTCCACTCAGGCAACTCAATCATAAGAGGCTCAAGAAGAGGTGGCTAAGTTGAGGGAAGAAATGGTGGCTCAGGCGGAACGGCTGTTGTAGGCCAAGAAGACCCTTTTAGAGGAGAGAGAAGATGGCCAGCCAATCTGTGGCCTTACAAAATGTACAATCCACCCTGCAAACTTATGAGTTTTATCTTAAATCTGAGAGCATGGGGAGGTAGAGGACTATGTCAGATCTAGACAAGAAAACTGATAAAGCCAAAGCCCTCACTCTAAAGTTAAAAGAGACCAGTAGCCAGATCTCCGAGTTGGCAAGGAAAACAGTCGAGCTGGCCACCAAGGATATTTTGATTGAAAATTCCTAAAAGAACATGGCCACTCATAAAGCTGATCTGGAATCAACAAGTGCTAAGCTGGAAGTCACAAAAGCCAAGCGCACTCACTTGGCTACCATGATTCATAAAATCTAGTATTTATCCTGGAGGTCTAGAGTTCGAATCCTGGGGAAGGCAAAAATCCACTGGGCAGGGGTGGAAAGACCTTGTGAGTAACGACACACGCCCAAGGGTCATCGGCCGACGACATAAGAGATCGCCAGTTGGGCCGCTAGTGTGGCCACCCAAGGGACCGCCAAGGGGCCGCCATTGTGGCCGCCCAAAGGGCCGAGGGGTTGGGTCGTTACAATCACTGTACAAGTTGTGATTCGTACTGCGACTACTCATCTGCTACTTCAAGAAGTGCCAACCAAATCTCAACTTTTATATACTATTGGTATAACTTTCTTTCTGCTTGCATTGTACTTAATTCAAGTAAGATAGTAGGTTGTTACTATCTTACTTATCTTTTGTATACACTGCTTCTTTCCGAGATTTTTGGAAAGAAAAGACTTAGTGGATTTCCCATCGGTGTGATCAAGGATCGTGGGTCTTGGAGTAGAAGTCAACCTAGGCTTCGAACCAAGTAACCAAACTGAGTATTTTACTTTCCGTTGCATATTTTGATTATTCTTAAAATACGATAAGAAAAGTTTTAAGCATGATATTCACCCTCCCCCCTCCTTTATCGCACTCTTTCGATCTAACAATTATAATTTTTATGTCTTTGGATCTTTTTCTTATTACTATGGAGTAGATCTATTATTCTAGGATTACGAGAGTAATTATGGTATGGATTGATGTAAGAACTCATGGATATACCAATTTCCTATCTAGATGACATTATGATACCTTGTATCTATTTGATCTTATGTGAATGCATGTGTTTTGGGTTAAATTCTCATGTTTGATCGAATGGGGTGTGTAGAATTGTTAATCCTCTAATAAGATGCCTTAGATTGTATCACCGAGAGGCTCTAGTGACAAGAATAACTCGTTAATGGACATCTAGGGTATGATCTCGAAAGGAGAAGCAATTCCCATAAGGAAGTAAGTAGTTGTATGTAATTTTCATCTTTATTTCTATGGTTATTGAGCTTGAGCATGCTCTTGTGATGTATGACCGAATGACCCTAGTGATAGGGGTAACCCGTTAATGGACTTTATAGGAATTGTTCCTATTAAGTAGCAAGAGATGTTGACCCAAATATCATGTCAGCTTGCCGACAGTAGGGGAGCGCCGGTAATGAATTTAACTTCCTACAAGTGCATGCTACTTGAGGATAGGAAATTGGTGAACCAAGATATATTGATAAACATGACAATGAAGCCGAACTCCTAGAATAATCCCCAAACCAAGTTCCTCTCTCTCTCTTTCCTATTCTCAATGTTGTTTCTCTTACTTAGCACGTAACTTGTCACCGTCAATTGTTTAGCTAATTCTACAAGAGAGATCACTAGTGATTATAACTAGTCCTTGTGGGTTCAAAAATCTTGTATATTACTGATGACGTAACCGTGTACTTACGAGTGCATAACAAGTTTTTGGCTTCGTTGTCAGGAACTGTGCTTATAACATTAGTTGATAATCATTTGAGTTAGTCTATACTTATTTTTCTTTCTTATATTATAAATATTTTTTGTTGTTCTATTTAATTCTTGCATTTCTATTTCCCTATTATACCTTTGTGAATTCTATTCTCCCCGTTGTTTGCATTTTAATGTAATTCAATTTCTCTTGAACTTTTAGATTGTTCAGATAAATATGGTTCTAAGGTCATTAAAAGATTATGGGGCTCCAAAATCTGCCAAAGAGCTAGGGCATATTTTCCAGTCAGAAATTCAAGCAAAGAATTTTATGATTAGACCATCTTTTATCTCCAAGATTTAAGAGGATTAGTTTGGGGGATCAGATTCAGAGAATTCATATTCACATCTCATAGAGTTTCATAGATATTGAAGTACACTGAAATATGAGGGGGTTTCTACTGATTCTATATGGCTTATGGTTTCTCCCTCCAGTCTTAGAAATGCTGCAAAGGTTTCGCTCAATACTGTACAACCCAGAAGTATCAAAACTTGGGATGAGTTAGAGATAAAATTTTTAAATAAATATTTTTCCACAAGGAAGACCATCCATTTGATGAATCAAATCTTACATTTTAAGCAACTAGACGAAGACGAATTGCATCAAGCTTGGGATAGATATTTATCCCATATGCATCAGTGTCCACATCATGGTATCGAGAATTGGTTGATCATTCATTTATTTTGCATTTGGCTTTCTTTCCAAAATAAGAGTTAGTTAGACATGGCATTTGAAGGAATTTTCATGAAGAAAAGTTTGGACGAAGCACATGAAATAATTTATCGGATAGTGTCAAATCTTAATGATTAATCTAGACAAAATCTGATGACCCTTTCATTATGTGCATTTAAAGCAAATGAAAATAATAAGGGATCCAAAGAAGGAAATGAATAAGGGTATGAGGATTCTAAAACTCAAAACAACTCAAAACATACATCAATTTGAAATGTGAGGATCTCCAAGATTTATTCCCTTGGTGTGGGGAGTCCTTATCACAATTATTTGAAGGAATGATTTTTTCAACTAAACCTATTGTAGAAGAGAAGTATGGCAATATTGCGTGTACATAAGAGAACTTGGATTATGAAGAAGTAGAAGAAAAGAGATAAGAAACCAAGGAAATTTCAGAATAAGTAATAGTGAATGAGGATGTAAAGTTATTAGAGCAAGATCAAACCCTGCCTGAGATCATGCCACCTCAGATGGAGCTAAAACCATTGCCATCCAACCTTAAATATGCATTCCTAGGTCCAGATTCTACTTTTCCAGTGATATTTAATGTAAATTTAATTAAGCTAGAAACACAAAAATTAATCAATGAGCTAAGGTTGCACAAAAAAGTGATTGGGTATACCATTGATGATATTAAAGAAATCAATCCTTCCATTTGTATGCATAGAATTCTATTTGAAGAATGATACAAAAAATCAATAGAACACTAAAGGAGACTAAACCCAAACTTGAAAGAGGTGGTGAAGAACGAGGTGCTAAAGCTTCTAGATGCCAGGATTATCTACCCTATCTCCGATAGTGAGTGGGTGAGCCCAGCGCATATGGTTCCTAAAAGAGGAGGAATGAACGACATCTTAAATGAAATCAACAAACTAATTCCAACATGAATAGTCACAGGATGATGGATGAGCATTACTTACAGAAAATTAAACAAAGAAACTGGGAAGGACCATTCCCCCTACCATTTGTTGATGAGATGCTCGAGAGGTTGGCAAAACACTAATATTTCTACTACATGGACAGATATTCAGATTTCTTTCAGATTCTAATACATCCGCAAGATCAAGAGAAAACCACCTTTACATATCCCTATGGGACCTTTGCTTATCGTCGTATGTCATTTGGACTTTGTAATGCCCTAGCTACTTTATAACGGTCATAATGGCAATTTTTTCAGATTTAATAGAGAAAATCATGGAGATATTTATGGATGATTTTTTAGTTTATGGAAATAACTTTGACACCTATCTACTAAACCTTTCTAGAGTTCTTCAAAGGTGCAAAGATGTGAATTTGGTATTTAATTGGGAAAAATGAAACTTCATGGTTAAAGAAGGAATTGTCTTGATCCGAATAGTAGGGTGGAATCCAGCAGGGAGGTGTTGTTCTGTGTGTGTTCTTGGTTCCGATAGCACACCAACCAGCAGCTTCCCATGTTCTGGATCAATAGAAGGGACTGAGCTTGAGATATGTGTAGGGATTTTGATACATATTGTGGATAATGGATTGATTGGTATATTATTAGTTGATACATGATGTTGATGATTGTTAGATAGGTAAATGCATTAAATTAGGTTTATGTGTCGAATTAAAGGTTATAATTAGTTGTTTATGTGTAGTTGGATTTAGGTTTGGATTTCTAAGCTAATGGATTGATTGGGATTAGGGTAACTAATCCTAATTAACCGTTGGATTTAATTTAGGTATATTGGTGTTGTGTTGATTAGGCTTTTACCCTAATTTAGCCTTAAGGATTTTATTTATCTATTCATACGAATTTAGCTAATGTATATATAGTTTGTCGTAGGACTCTGATTCGAGATGGGCATCTTGGCTTTGGATTTGCTTGATTGGACCTTCTATTTGAGGCAGGTACCCTTTGACTTATCTTTTTGATATTGTCTTATGATATGTGTAGTATATATATAACTAGTGGTAATTGGTAGATTTATCACTTCC
>JBBMJZ010413114.1:12702797-12714258 GCA_037833815.1 Zingiber zerumbet | reverse complement strand
TATAGTAACGCTACAGGGATGCTATAGTACGCCACAGTAACACTAAAATTTTACCCTGAGTACAGTCTCATGCACTCGTCCTTGCCCGCACAACCTAGATCTAGCCTTTTAGCCTTCTCTATCAGCCTCACCTCCCTCGGATGCCTCTCGATCCTTCAGGCCTTACCTTTTGGAGCTTCCATTGGCCTTGTCATTGTTGTCAGGTCTTTTTTTTGCCAAAAAGTCGCGCCACGGAGACTTCATCCATTGCCAAGCCACACTTGGACTTACGTTGCCAAAACTAGACTACATGCTTGGACTTACACTGCCAAGACTCACCCTTAGACTTTCCTCCTTTACCAAGATCACACTTGGACTCTCCTTGTTGTATCTGTATCCTGCACACTCACAATACATATCAAATACAATAATAAACCTAACTTAAACCTTTGCCCAAACATCAAAACCTAGGGTACCCAGATTGCTCCAACAATAAAGACTTATATTTTGACATCTTAAACAAAGCATCTCCTTGGAGATGTGGGCCCGAGATGATTGGACATAAGTTGAAGTATTTGAATATGTTTGGATAGCCCACAAAGGATTTACCACACCCTACAGGGAGACGTATATACCCTATATATAACCACTTGTCAGAGTTGCTTCTCAAAGCCTTTGTAAAGCATTACATGTTAAGAATATGAGACTCTTAGACACATGATTGGAGTAATTTAAATTCACAGGACAAGTAAATATTACTTGGTTCAGGTGTAACGTAGTCAGTCTAGTGAGAACAGACACATAGATCATCATTAACTAAGTGAGTATAAGATAAGTGAAAGGAACGATCACAACTCACTATAACTATTGAAGAGTTCAAAACTTGTTCTAGAATCAACTATGATTTTCTGATTAATTGGGGATCTTGATGTACGACTAGGTGCCACTCATGGTCGATCCATAATTAAATATTTAATTATAAACTACCAAGATAAGCTAGGGAACTATTGGGTCGCACACACTACAAGAATATGAAAGGTATAAAATAAGTTTGAGAATTCAATTCTCAAATCAAGAGATAAAATGTTTAGTTGGATCAAACAAAAGATAAATATGAAAAGATATTTGTTGAAACATAAGTGCAGATGAGCCATGACTATTGTAAAAGATATGGTTTTATAATGGTTGGATAATAAACCAAAAGGTGTTTGGTTTAGTTATAAAATAACTTGGTTTAATGATAAATCAAATAGGTTTAGTTTAATTATGAACTAAGATGGTTTGATTTTTAAACCAAACTTATTCTTAATGGTAATGAATCAGTTTGGATTTACTTATTGGGTTAAGGAGATGACTTGCTCCCCAAGTCATGTAGAGGTTTATAAATACTCTTCTATAAGGAGAAACATATTAACATAGGTTCATTAGTTTAGATTTTTAGAAAACCCTAGCCACCCCCTCTCTCCTTCTCCTTGCCGCCAACCACCAAGAAGTTAATAGAGATTTTTCTTCCAAAGCTTCTCTGCTTCTTCTCTTGGATCACATCGCCTCCACACTTGGCTAGTGCCAATCCGAGGCGAACCATGTTGCTCATCGGAGCTGTCTTGATGATTTCAACGTGAATACGAATAGAGGCGAGATTCCCGAACATCGCTAAAGTCGATACACTTTCCCCTTCGCATCATACGTAAAGTACACTTAGAATAATTGTTATTTTTTATTTCATAAAATTTTATTTTATGCTTATGTTTGCACTTGTTGTATCTTGTATGCGTGAGTGTGTGTTGTAATAAATTAAGAATTTATTACATTTTTATTTTTTCACTGCGCACATTTTGTGAAAACGTCTAAAGGACGCATTACTCATAACCCCAATAGTTAGTGACCTAAATCATGGGGACGGAAATATTCGGTTGCTAAATAGTTGTTTATTGGGATTAGTGACTGATTAACCGTGAATATTTTTGTCGCTAATCATGGGATGTTTTGTAGTGAAACATTCTATCACTTAAGGAGGTTAATTTTAATAACAATTGTGTTGTATGGTGTTAATTCAAATGTTAGCCCACGACTTAATCCTTCACTAAATATATAGATAAAGGGGAGGAAATACAAAAGAGTAATTTTTATATTTGATTATAATAATTTTGAAAATAAAAAAAATTATGTAAAGCACACTTATAATATTGAATATGAATTATGTAGAAAATCTTTATTGATTAGATTAGAGTCAATTATGAGTTTTGTCTCTCTTTTTTAGTATTATTATCCTAACAAATCTTAGGAGAGATGAGGAATGTTTAGTTTAATTAATATTAATAACTTTATCATACATGGAGATATAAAATGCGAATATTAATTTATCATACATTTTTGAACATAATAGATGTTAATTTTATATTTTTGCGAGCATTAAAATTAAATTCACAGTAAGATAAATAATTTTGTTGCTAAATTATATTCATGATTGTCAATCAAAATGCTGAATTTCCAATTAATTTCAAACGCAGAGCTGCGATTGACTATAAAATGTGGACTCGTCCAATTCCTTTGTATCAAAAAGAGGAAATTAATGATAAATTAAGCAGCATGTTTCAAAAGTTTTACCATCTGTGAAATTTTACTTAAATAATTTTTTAACGCAATTTGGGCAAATATAATTTTGCCTTTTTATCGACATCAATTGTCGTTATATTATCGTACCACAGTGAGTTGTCGAAGGGATCAACGCTCAGCGGAGACGGTAGCGCGATGGTGGTGCTGAAGAGTAACCTCCAGTTACCACTCTTTATCTTCGTCGTCATTGTCACCACCGGAATCGTCTCCTCCTCGTCCTCCTTGTCTGGCCTCTCCTCCTCCGGTTGCGCTTTCCACCGTCGCTATGGCTCTTCGGTAACGCCTACTCTCAACTCTCTCATCTTGTTAGTATCAAAACCTCAGCGTAGAACCAGATCTTGATCCAGAGCTGAAGCCCTAGTTCTACTTAGTTCATCTTAGCTTTTGGGGATGGTGTAAAGTGTGTTCTTCAATTGTTGGGACAGGCAGCCTGCAATCGGAGGTTTTGGATTTCAGATGACATGTTTTGGAAGGATGGCAATCCTTTTAGGATCATAGGCGGTGATGTGCACTACTTCCGTATCCTGCCGCAGGTATTCTGTTGATATTGTGCTTTGTTTTACTGGTTAAAACACCCTACCGCGGTTCGTCATTCAAGATAGTGCTTAATTTTGCCCGCGAAATGAAGTGGAAGTTGTTCATATTAATTTCTGAGATCTAACTATTCCTGTTATAATCTGTTGGTTTAGTTCACACTCCCTCCTTTTTCAAGCTTCCAAAACTAGATTGCAAATCATTGCTTTATTTGATGCGTTTCATATATTTTAGTCGCCTTTGTTAAATGAAAAACAAGAAAAATATCTATGATTCTCAAAATTTATTGTTAATAGCCAAATTGGAAGAATCATACTAGTTGTTTAAACGTGCATTTTCTCAATCATACATGGCTGTGCAGCTTTGATATACAACAATTGTATTTAAGGCCTTGTGCAATGCATTTATGCAGTATTGGAGAGATAGATTGTTGCGTGCTAAAGCACTTGGCCTTAACACAATCCAGACATATGTTCCGTGGAATTTGCATGAGCCAGAGCCAAAAAGATGGGTATTTGAAGGTATAGCAGACATTGAATCCTACTTGAAGCTTGCTCAGGAGCTAGGTTTTCTCGTTATGCTTCGACCTGGGCCATATATATGTGCAGGTAAGTGTAGTTACTTCATTAAAGTTGCTCAATCCATGCTGAGGGGAAATCATTTAAGCTATATGCGTCTGTTCTATCTTTTATATGCTTACTTTTTTCAACATCTATATAACGTAACTCCTGCTGACAATTACCGACATGTCCATTGATAATTTTTAAGAGGCATGTTCTTGAAGTACTGCAGGCCAGTTGAGGTCAAGCCTAGTTTATATTAAATATCAAACTGCAGCGACCTACATTTTAAGAAGAAGATGATATTTACTGTCAAAATGATAAGTTTTATTTAACCTGCACTGTTTATTGTACAAGCTGGAATAGGTGAATACATTGATGGTTCAGAATTTGCTTTGTTAGCATCAGGGAATGATATGCCTTTATTGTTGGAACATGGAATGTTGGGGAACAAAAATATAATTATTCTCCTGTTTAGGTGGATAGTTATTGAAGTTTTGCTTGACCATAGCATGAACTATGGTGCCACTATATGCCTATTCAGAAATAAAAGCTTTACAAATATGTTGCTTTCTGGCACAAGCCTTATTTTGCAAAACTTGGGATGGACTTGGAGTTCATTTCATTTAAACAGTTGTTTTTCATAAGTTTTAAAGGAATAAAGTGTAATTCATTTGCTGCAAATAACGTGCTAAACGTGCAGTCTACAAGATGACCCTTTAACTTTTCATGGAGAAAAAGGTTTTCTATTTGAGAGGGGTAACATGCATTGAGTTTTTTCTGCCATTGTCCAATTAATTGCATGCATCATCTTAGGTGCATTGAGTTAATGTAGCAGATTTACCTTTTTTTTAGACAAAGCATTGTATTGTATATGCGATATGTGTCCTCTTTAGGTAGTTCAAATGCCTAGGTGGGCCATCTTTATGCAAAAATTGGTTTAGTTCACCTGATGATCAATAATTTAATGAGGGAGTTTGGTGATGATTTTTCTCCACTAAAGAATACTTATTATGAATGTGAAGAACTGAACTGCAGTTTATTTTATTTTATTTGGTAGCATGTAACTTATAAGTTTTTACATACACACTTCTTTTGAAAGTCATAACACTTTCGATATTAATTATTCGATGTGTTTTTGATTATTTGATTAACATACTTTCTTTTTATTTAGAATTGTGAATTGGATTCATTGATTAGTACACCTTGTTGGATATCTATATTAATCATTTTATTAGTTGACCTCATAACACCTCTTGCATGCCTCTGCATTGCATATGTGCTATGTTGTGTAGTGTGTCAATTGCCCCTAAAATTGCTTTTAAAACCTTGATAAATGATTCATGATTACTTTTATATTTATGGAATTGCTAATATTTGTAGTTTCCCTTTCAACTTATCCTAAAGATTAATGCAATTCAAAGGAATTAAAAAATGCCATTAAGTTACAAAACAAAGAAACTCATAGTTTGGTTATGTTGCATGAAAATTTTATGCCGATTAAGAAAGTCTTTCACTAAAGTGTTATGGACATAGATGAAATAGCTAAAAACACTAGCTACTTAGGGTTTATTTATTTCACAGCAAATACATTTTTGGAAAATGTATTTCGAGTATTTCAAGGTTTGGAAGTTGGAATGTTGGAAAATCATAGTCAACAGAATATTTCCTAGTGAATAAAGTTTGTGAGCATTTTGAGGGAAAATGACTTTCACTCAATTGAGCGAAAGTTGTATCCCTACCTATTAACAAGCCTTCCACCATTTGCCTTGTCCCCAAGCCAGCTTGGTTGTAGGCTCTCCTCCCTCTGTCAATATCAATGCCCTCTTTTTCCTTCATTGTCAACTGTGATACCTTTATTCTCCTTTGTCTATCATTAGCCTCCTTTGCCCCTCCATCCTCCACCATTGACTGCAATTCGCCCTTTGCCCTTTACATCAATTGTGAGCCTCCACTCTTCACTATTGATAACGAGGCCACTTTTGCCCTCTTTTGTTGACTTTGAGCCCCTCCACCCTCTACCACCATCCATGATACCCTCTTCCTCTTTTGCTGTTGACTGTGAAATCCCTTGGTCCTTTGGTCAATTGCAATTCTCTTCATCCTTTTCCCATCGATTGTGAGCAACCTTATTTCATTGGGTGCGCAAGCCCCCTTCGCCTTTCACTCATTGACAGCAAGTTTTCCATCGCCCATTTCCCATCACCCTCCACCTTTCACTCGTCGAATGGGAATCACCTTCTGCCCTTTGCCCTTCGCCATTAATCACATGCCTCCTTTCATTATCAAGTGTGAGCTTCACCTCATTGAGAAGAGGTTGTGTCAGGAAGGGGAAGTAGATTCCCGCTTTGCACATCAAACACAAATAATACCTTTCTCATAATTTTTTTCTCTATAAAAATTTTCTTCAGAAAATGTTTTACCCAAACAACAATTTATGCAAACATTGGGACCCTTATTTGAACTTTAGCTACTTCAACTATAGTATTTGTTTCTTGTTTTGCCAACGAGCAACTGAAAGTATTCTATGATGACTTTTAGTTAAGTTATCCTTCCTCAAATATTGGGTTACAAAAGCACCTTAAATACGGTTGTTACCATGAAAATTACTGATAAAATAAATGCTATATTCCACCTGGTCAGAACCATATGGATATTTAAATACTAAATATCACCAAGATACCAATCTAACAAATGCATTTTTTCTCATTCGAAATCATAAATTCTACCTCCAAATTTGTTCCTGTTTTCCTTGCTTGCATTATTTGAATTGTACACCCACTTGTTGAATGCAGAGTGGGACTTTGGAGGTTTCCCTGCTTGGTTACTTGCAATAGAACCACCTCTTAAACTCAGATCATCAGATAAGACATTCCTTGCCTATGTATGCCTTTTGCTTTAATTATCTGTTATTCTACTGGAAGTATTTTATTTTTCATTCTTGTTCTTTTCCCATATGCTGGAGAGAAAATTGTTTATTTGAGATGGATATGCTAAACTATGAAGAAACATCTATTTCAATCAAGTTTCCAGAGAATTTATAGTGATATGGAACATGTAGAGTGTGTTGGTCTTCAGATTAATTTCCTTCTGATGCTTCTAGAAATCATTCTGTTATTTAAATTGGGTTTAGTATAAGTTATAAACCTTCCATTAATTCCAATTAGCTGGCATTATTCTGTTATCTCTTCTCTTCTTTCTTTTTTCATCATCTTTCATATTAATTTCTCAGGTACAGAGATGGTGGGATGTTCTTTTTCCTAAAATAGCTCCCCTACTATATGAGAATGGAGGTCCCATCATTATGGTTCAGGTATCCATTTTCTCCTACATGTTTAATAGATGACATGTGACAAATATCTGGTGAGGGAGTTTATGTAAGAATATCCATGTAAAGTTCATCTTGTTAAGGATATGGAATCAAGTCCTCTGACACACTGCTGGTTTAATGCCTACAAAATTTACAGATTGAAAATGAGTTTGGATCATACGGTTACGACAAGAAATATCTTCATTTTTTAGTTGCTTTGGCTAGAAAGTACCTTGGGAATGAGACCATACTGTATGTAGGATTTTTTTTTGGTTTTAATTCTCATGTTCATCTCCTTGATCACTTTTTTTTTTAGATCTTATTCAGCAGTGTTACACCCAATTTTCTGTACTAGAACTGAAAATGGATTTTACTGTTTTTATTGGGTTGGTTTAAGTATCATAATTTAGTTCAACTCTCTTGTAAAATGCATTACACTATTGGCGGTAATTTTTCTTTTGATTCATAAACTTACTATTCAATGCCTACATTGTTATTGCATTGGATACAGTATATTGCTAACCTTTTTCCTAATGCATACAGAATTTAAACTTTCTAGGATTTTAGATTAGACAACAAGACCTAGAACTTGATTTCTTAAGCATATACTTGTATTGTAGGACTAGTATGTGAATACAAATTAAAGGGCTTCATTGATAAAAGGCATCTTTGGTGAAAATAACTACATTTTTTAGTCGATCTTATCTGGCATATTTTGTAAATTCTTTTTCTGAGATTGCTTGCCAACTTATCTTGAAATAATGCAGGTATATAAACCATACTCAAATTCAGATTAGTGACTATACTGGATCAGATTGTGTCGCGATCCTCTAATAAAAGAACTACTCTATTAACCTTGTCAGGTTCAATCATTTTCACCATCATGGCAGACATCATCTGCAACTAAAGCTTCATATTGTTCTATGTCTCCTTATCTACCACCATTGCCGCTGAAGCCACTTCATAACTCATAGCAACTGGTTTATATGCAACTAGGGTACTTTGCCTTTACTCCATTTCCTATCTTAGTAGTAACCTATGCTAACTCATTTAAGAGTGATTCTAGTGAAGTCTACATTGGCTGCCTCTTTTCCTTTTCCCGCCCCTCTATGCTCATGGTCTTTCCACAAACAACACCACTTTGCTAAATTCACAAAAGAAAGTATGTTTGCCACCCAAGTGAACTCAAACTTCAATCTGTGTTTGTTTATAGAATTCAAAATTGAGCTTGGCCGAGATAAACCCAAGAACCTCCTTGACTTTGACTTGGAGGGTGAACTCTTGGATTAGATGACTTGAACAACGTAGAGTGAATTGGATTGGATGGAAAGGGTTAAAGAGCGGAGAGCAAAGATGTGGTAGATTGATCCATGCTAGTGATAGTTGTTGTCTGACAATCTTCCAGAGAACCACCCTTGTAATGTTAATGTAGCAATTCAAGAGTGAAAATCCCGAACAATGTTGTACTTGTTTTTTTTTATAGGCCTTTGAATTAGTGCTCATCTTCTAGGAGTAAGACATGGCCCTCCACGTGGTGCTAACCTATGGGTTCCATTGACTTACCATTCACCAGTTTGAGTCAACATATGTTCTTTTCCCATTCATTGTTGATCACTCCTGTGAATTTAACTTTAAACCGTTGGTAATTACTTTTTTGGCACATTATCATCTTTACAACGGTTAAAATAAGTGACTAATTATATCCACATCATGCATACATTGGTAATGAACTTTTTATTGGAAAATTTATGAAAGTAAAACTCTTAGTCTCACAAGTTGCCTACATGATAATTGACCTTATTAGCTTATTAGGTCAAACTACTAGCCAAAAGGCTAGGCCTATGTTGATATCATAGATGCAAAATCAAGCAATCCCACTCTAAATTGACCTAGTTAGAGTTGGATCATCTGATGCAAATTTGATTTCATCTAAGAAATCAGACACCCTTTGGAGACTAAATCGTTATTAATTATGGTCAAATTATTACTAAATTCATCATTATTAATTGGCAATCGTTCAAGCTTATTGAAAAATCAACCGAATTAGAGCGTTCTCTAATCTATCGATTTCTCGTATTCCCACTTGGGAATCTTTATCGATAGATAAAGATGAAGTGGGGATGATCTGATGTGTGTTTGAGTTCATTGTGTTGGTGATCTAAAGGATAGATGTAGATTTGGAGTGACTTACTTGTTATATTGAGCATTTGAGAGAAAGAGATTTACCAGAATGATATGTTTGACCATTTCGCTTGGCATGGTACGGGATCTCAAACCATGCATAACAAGGGTTATATATAAAGGTTCAAAGTAAGAATAAAATAAGAAAAATTCTACAAAAATGTATATCCCACTAAACCAAAATGCAGATAATAAATGCTCAACAAACTAACAAAAATCCAAAAATGTATTCAAATCTTGAACTCCACTCACCTCAAGATGACTTGAAGGCAAGTACAAAGGCATAAAAATACTTCTAGAAGAGCCTTAAATATGAAATCAAAGTATAAGAAAAGGCAAATATCAAGTATGTTTGAATGTTGTTGAAATTCAAACTGGCCAACTTGTTATTTTATCCTTATTTTGTAGGGATTTATTTTATAATCTATTTCCTTGATGGATTGTAATTAGCTCATACTTATCACATCCCTAATTTTAAGGGATTTTATCTTTGTATACGAGGAGGACATCCTATCAATGGAAATAAGAGAGTTTTCTATCAAATGACATGGTATCAGAGTATAAACCCTAACAGTTGGTTCTTCCTCCAGCTGCAAGACAAAGCCGCACAATTGCTGACCTCCATTCCGACGTCATCGACAACAAACAGAGAGCGGCTGATTTCCAGGTGTGATAAGATCATGGTTGACTTTGATTTTTCAGTTAAAGACACGGCAGGAACTAGGAGTGTAATCGAGCCGAGCCAAGTCGAACTCTTGAATGTTTGAGTTTGTCTCGTTTATAATCGAGTCGAGCTCGAGCTTTATTTAACGAATATATTCATGACTCACGAACTTATTCGAACTTTTATCGAGCCTAAACGAGCTTAATAAATATAAATTATAAATTTAATATTCATTAAAAACTAAATTATATATTTAGAGAAAATTATAATATTCTTATTAAAATTTATAATTTTATTCTAATAAATAAATTGAATATATTTGTCTATATCTTTCATAAGTAGAGTGTAAAATCTATAAATTCAATAACAAAACTATTATTTTTTTATTTAAAAGTTGATTCATAAGCTTAACGAACATGTTCACGAGTTAACAAGCCGAATATTGTGAAACTTGAGCTTGGTTTGTTTATCTTAATGAGCCTCATTAAATGAGCTCAAACGAGCTTTTATCGAATTAAGCTTCGAATAGCTAATGAGCGGCTTAGTTCATTTACACCCCTAGCAGGAACTTCCTCCGGCATGTCCCACGTCATGTCTTCTTCTCCATAAGGCAATCTCCTTTCCATTACCACTCACAAATTCAATGGTCATAATTATCTTCAATAGTTCCAATCCATGATGATGCTCGTGAGTGGAAGGGGTAAATATGACTATCTGACTTTATTCCAGAACCAAATCCTAAAGCTCCGAAGCATCGCATTTGGAGGGTTGAGAATAACTTGATGATGTTGTGGCTGATCAACTCTATGAAGGAGGAGATTGGTGAATTTTTTTTGCCATGTACCTCTGCCAGCGATATTTGGGAGGCTGTACTGGAAACCTACTCAAGCTGTGACAACACTATAGAGTTATTTCACATGGAGAGCACTCTGCAAAGTCTCTAACAAGGGAGTCCACCGTGACAACTTACTACAACAAACTTAATCGATATTGGCAACAACTAGACATGTTCGAAACTCCTGAATGGAAGTGCACAGAGGACAAGAATTGCTATCGTAAGATTGTGGAGACAAAGCATGTCTTCAAGTTCTTAAGTGGGCTTGACAAGTCGCTTGATGAAGTGCGGGGCAGAATTCTCAACACCAATCCGCTACCTAGCCTTAGGGAAGCATTTGTAGAAGTGCGCCGAGAGGAGAGTCGCAAGCGAATAATGATGGGACAGTTCTACTTCTCAAAAGTCCCGAATCTATGCAAGGACTCCTATGCTAATTTCAGTGCATTAGTAGCTCAAAGTTGGTCCACAAACCGCAACGCTGATGAGCCTCGAAATGCATGCCACGGAAGAACCGGCCTTGGTGTGATCACTGTCGAAAGCCAGACCATCTCAAAGAAAAATGCGGGCAACTCCATGGAAAGCCAGTCAATTGGAAGCTTCCTAGCTGAGAGGCAAAGGCACATCATGTGAAATTCAAAATCTGCGAGTTCTCCTTTCTCCATAGAGCAGTTGGATATGCTCCAAAAGTTAACAATCTGTTTAAGAGTTCAAATTCCAACTCGTTGACGAGCAATCCTATGGCAATGCACTCAAGCAAGTCCTCCTCTTGGATCATCGATTCA
>JBBMJZ010413114.1:12678869-12696746 GCA_037833815.1 Zingiber zerumbet | reverse complement strand
CTCCACTACTTCTTGCTACGATTCTCACAAGTTCACGCTAGATCTTGAAGCTTCTTGGCGCAAAGTGTTGCTGCACTTCCAAGGTCAAGAGGTGTTCCACACAAGAAGAAGAAGCTAGGGTTTCGAGCTTATGTTGTAAATCTTATAAGATTCTATTTATATTCGCTTCTTTTCTCTTCTTGTTGTATTGAGAGTTTGTATGAGACTTCTTCACCTCCGATAGTTACCGAGAAGGAGTTATTTCATAGTGGATGAGGGAGTGAGGGTCGGATCCTTGGATTAGTAACCTCTTCTTTAGGTGGATATTAAGTCAATCCCTTGTGTTAGCGTTGTGAGAGTTGCTTGAGTGTTTTCCGCTGCAGCAACATCATCAAAGCAAGCAACCGAAGCGCGACGAGCTATTCCTCCCCCGGCTACAAATCGACCATAACAGTCCCGAGCTGGCTCACATGTCAACGCCCCCTGTCTCTTTCGTCCCATTCTATGAGTCGAGAGACTCAGTATATTCAAAATTGTGTTATGCAGTAGTTAGTGCCTATAATCTAGTGTACCACGGGAAATGCATGTTAGGTAACTTAGGACTTTCCTACTGGCATACCATGAACGTAAGCATAGACATTGACATAAGCATGAGAGCATAAACATAAGCATGTAAATAAGCTAAGCATTAGAGTATACTTGATCATGAGCAGGTACATAAGCATAGACATAAGCATACTTGTATGACATAAATACAAACACAAGGATAGATTTAATCATGAGCATATATGTAAGTATAGGAATAAGCATACTTGCATGACATAACATACACTTAAGAATAGACTTAATCATGAATATATACATAAGCATACGAGCATAAACATCAACATGCAAATAAGCTAAGCATGGAAGTAAACATAATCATGAGCATGAACATATACATTCATAAAGATAATCACGTAGGGTTGATGAGCTCTCGGGCTAAGGTCATCGGTCACACTCAATCACCTAGGGTTTGGTGAGCTCTCGGGCTAAGGACACCGGTTACACTCAACCATATAGAGTTTGGTGAGCTCCCAGGCTAAAGACACCGGTCACACTCGACCACGTAGATTTGGTGAGCTCCCGGGCTAAGGACACCGGTCACACTCAGCCACATTCATTACATAAACATGAACATAAGCATAATTGTGCACTTAACATCAACATGATCACTACTTAAATATGGACATAATCGTAAATCTAAACATAAGTATGCAAATTCATATCATAAGCTTAAACATAGACTTGTGTATCAACATAGCATGAGCATGCATAGCAACTTAAACATAGCATAATTGTAAATCTAAACATAAGCATGCAAATTCATATCATAAGCTTAAGCATTGATTTGTGCATCAACATAGCATGAGCATGCATAGCAACTTAAACATGACATAATTTTAAACCTAAACATAACCATGCAAATTCATATCATAAGCTTAAACATAGACTTGTGCATCAACATAGCATGAGCATGCATAGCAACTTAGACATGACATAATTGTAAACCTGAACATAAGCATGCAAATTCATAACATACATATAACCCACTAAGCTATCACGATGTGAAGCAAGAGTAAACACAAGCACACTAAGCAAATTCCGAAACTTACGAGTTCTAGAGCTAATATGGTATCATCTTCTAAAACTAAGAGCTTAAAAACCTATAAAATCCGAAACCTACAAATTTATAGGAGCTAATATGGTATCACCTTCCTAAAATATAAAAGAGCATAAGGATCTATAAAATCCGAAACTTACAAATTTATAGGAACTAACATGGCGTCATCTTCTTAAAACCTAAAAGAGCATAAGGATCTATAACATCCGAAGCTTAGAATTCCTACCCTACAATTTGAGCATGCAAAGTTCTCTAACTTCAAAGGATAAACACATACAAGAACATGGAGCTATAGTAGAGTTATCATCAAGATAAATAACCCCTAAATCAGTGAATAAATCTCCTCTTATAAATCCGAACCTTAGAACTTCTATACTAGAATTTGAGTATGCAAAGTTCTCTAACTCCCAAGGATAAACACATGGAAGAGCATGAAGCTGTTGTAGAGATTCGTTAAGACAATTGACCCCTAAAATCAGTGAATAAAACTTCTCTAAAAAAACAAAATCCGAAACTTAAGAGTTCTCTAACATAAATTGAGCACACCAAATTCTCTAATCCTTAAGGGTAAACACATTGAAGGACATGAAACATTTATAGAGTTAACCTCAAGATAAGAAACCCCTAAAATTAGTGATTAAACTAAGATATATGCCTTTTATAAGAACAAAATTTACAACCAAGATGATTAGCCACCAAACTGGATTCAACTATGAGGATGGTATACATAAAATCCGAATTAAAACTCAAGGTTCATAAGCTAAACAAAAGGTTTAAAAACCACTGCTTACAATATTCGAAATTCAACATCTATCCAAGCAAATTGGAGCATAAGAAAAGAACCTAACTAGAGCATCATACTAAAAAAAAAACAAAAAACAACCAAGAACAAGTTATAGGATCCGAAACTACACCAAATCATAGAACTAACTAAAACATAACTCAAGTAGAGAACATGCCTTCAATCTTTAGCTACTAACTCCCTCTTCTTGTCTTCCCTTGGAGCTCTAGAACCGGTGGAGAACAATGGGGAGGAGGAGCTCCTTAGGGCCGACAGTAAGATCAAGGGGATGGGGCTTTTGGAGGTAGGGGTTTTAAAGAGATGGAGCTTAGGACTTGGCCTCTCTTTTCCTTCTTCTACAAGAAACATTGAACCCAGTCCTATTAAAATGACTACATAACAAATTTAAGAAAACATCTAAATTTTATCAACTAAGTCATATACATTTTATTATACTAAGTCATATAATTTTTTTATATAAAAATTTATATTCATGCGTTATGTAAATTTTTATCTATATATTAAGTCTTATAACTTTTATAATGCTAAGTCATGTATAATTTTTTTATATAAAAATTTATATCCATACGTTATATAATTTTTTATACGCACTAAGTCTTTATAAATTTTATTCATAATAAAAATTTATGTCCATGGTTATATAAATTTTTATATGTATACAAAGTCTTATAAATTTATATAAAAATTTATTCACATGTGTTATATATTTTTTTATATATTTATTAAGTCATATAAATTTATATAAAAATTTATATACATGAGTTATATAAATTTTTATATACACATTTGGTTTTTAATTAAATTTTATACATATTTATATTTACCTGCCTTCTTAATTGATCAATTCAAATTCTATAAATGTAAGCTAACTTAATTAATTAAATCTAACTAACTCCATCTATTTAAATTAATAAATTCTTAATTAAATCTGAAATAATTAAATAAATCCTCTTAATTAAATAATTCTGAATTCTAATTAAATTGCTATTAATCTAATAAATTTCTTTAATTAAATAAATCCTAATTCTAATTAAATTAATCCAATAAATCTCCTTAATTAAATAAATTTGAATTCTAATTAAATTGTAATTTAACCCAATAAATCTACTAAATTAAATAAGTGGTTTTGAACACTACATCACGAATCTGCAAAAGCCGCTTGATCAGCGGTGAATCCGAGTGCACCACCTCCCAAGTCCATATGAATGTCCGCTTCAAGTATGTATGATGCACCCACTTGATCCAAAGAGTATCCTCATTTGCTTGTATCCGCCAAAGTACCTTGGCTAATAAGGCGAGGTTCCAAGCTTTCAGTTCTCGAAATCCTAGCCCTCCTTCTTCTTTGGGCCTGCACATATCCGCCCAAGACACCGGAGGGTGTTTGGACGTTCACATAAAAGACTTGCAAATGCTCTAAATGCGGTCAATAATACCAAGGGGAATATGTAATATAGAAAGCCAAAAGCACTCCACTCCTTGAAGCATCGAAGTGATGAGCTGCGCTTTTCCAGCATAAGAAAGTGTCTTCTTCGGTTAGTAGTTAATTCGCCATACTAGGGAATCAAGGAGTGGGTTGTAGTATGAAATCCGTAGACATTCAGCCGCAAGTGGTATCCCCAAATATCGAAAGGGCATTATCCCCTCTTGGAAGCCCGTAAGTGAAAGAACCGCAACCGCGTCAAGTCATTTACTCCAGCTAGATAAATGTTTGACTTCCGGTGATTAACTTGAAGCCCTGCAATCGCCCCAAACATTTACAAACAAGAAGATAATGTTGTTACTGACGTCTCATCCCCCCGATTGAATAACCCTTGATTTAGCTAGATGTGAAGAACGCCTTTCTAAATTGAGATCTCGTGGAGGAAGTCTACATGGATGTCTGTGCAAGATTTGAGATAGATAATACAAAAGGAAAAGTCTGCAAACTAAGGAGAGCCTTGTACGGGCTCAAACAATCACCAAAAGCTTGAGATAAATATTCGACTTCCGGTGATAAACCTAAAGCCTTGCAGTCACCCCAAACATCTGCAAACAAGAAGATAATGCTCTTACTGATTTCTCATCCCCCCTACTGAATAACCCTTGATTCAGCTAGATGTGAAGAACACCTTTCTAAATGGAGATCTTGTGGAAGAAGTTTATATGGATGTCAGTGCAGGATTTGAGATAGATAGTACAAAAGGAGAAGTTTGCAAATTAAGGAGAGCCTTGTACGGGCTCAAACAATCACCCAGAGCTTGGTTTGACGGATTTTCTAAAGTCCTTAAAAAAGATGACTACTTCCATTCTCATCACACGCTATTTGTGAAACATTTTCCATGTGGGGAAATCTCACTACTAACTGTATATGTTGATAATATTGTCCTCGGGAAACCATGAATCCGAAATCAAAAGGCGCAAGTTACTCCTATCTAAGGAGATTGAAATCAAGGATCTGAGGTAACTCAAATACTTCTTGGGAATGGAGGTTGCTAGAAGTCACAAAGGAATCTTTGCGTCTCAAAGAAAGTATGTTCTTGACCTACTACAAGAAACTTGGTTGAGTGGATGTAAGCTAGTTGATACACCTATGGATCCTAATACTAAGTTAAAGGGTCAGACTGATGAAATGGAAGCTGATAAAGGACAATATCAACGATTGATAGGCAAACTTATCTACCTAACTCACAGTCGTCCAGATATAAGTTATGCTGTTTACACTAGCCAATTTATGGGAAATTCGTTGATCACATGGATGCTGTAATTCTAATATTGAGATATCTAAAAAGGGACTCGGAAAAGGACTCATGTTTAGAAAGACAGACAAATGAACCTTGGAGGTTTATACTAATGCTACCGAAGATCTACTTCCAGATATTGCACATTCATTTGGTGAAATTTGGTCACTTGGTGTAGTAAAAAGCAAACAATTGTTTCTTAAAGTAGTGCCGAGGTTGAATTCTAAGCTCTGACATTGGGTATTTGTGTGAGAATCTGGTTCCAATGGATTCTAACGGAACTCATGCTAACAACAATAGAGCCAATTCAAATTATGTGTGACAATCAGTCAGCCATTGCCATTGCCAGGAATCCAATTCAGCATAACCGTGCTAAACATGTGGAAATTGACAGACATTTCATTATGGAGAAGATTGAAAATAAAGACATCATGCTCCACCATGTGCCTTGAAAACACTAGGCAGTTGACATTTTAACAAAGACACTGTTCCAACATCATCGAACTGAGCTTGAATCTGGTTTTGGAGAGCATTTATTGCCTAGCTTGAGGGGGAATGTTGAAATTCAAACTAGGAAACTTGTTATTTTATCCCTATTTTGTAATCAATTTCCTAGATGGATTATAATTAGCTCATATTTATCACATCCCTAATTTTAAGGGATTTATCTTTATATATAAGGAGGATATCCTATCAATGGGAATAAGAGAATTTTATGTCAAACTATAAATGTAATGTGTCAAACACAGTGATGTCTCAAGTTTATCCATTCTCTACTAGGATGCAGTGTTCTAAAATACTCAGCGTCATCTAACACATGACACGATGCAACTTTATGGCCATGTTTTCTATATCAGAAGTATGAGGGGGAAAATAAGTTTATGAGGAATGTGTAGGAAAGTAATCCCTCATTTCCAATTCCCCGTGGTCAAATTGATGTCATTTTGGCCGAATTGGAGCTTCCCTCCTTATTTCTGCAGAAGCCAATTTGGCCAAAACTTTGAAAAACATTCCATTGGCGCTTCCTCCTTTTCTATTTTTGCCCAAGGAAATGAAGGAAAGTTTGGGCCTTTCCACATGTCGCACCATTTAGTTCTTTCAGCAAGTCTCACTGCTTAAAGAAGCTGGTCCATCTCTCAGTACGAATATTTGGATATGTAACTCACCAACATAAGATCTAATTTGTGATCTCCCACCAAAATTTACAAGGCATTACTCAAAAAAATAAATTTATTTTCTCCTGCTAAAGGCCAATAGGGCATTGTAGTAACTTGCTAAATCATATTTCTCAAGAATCACAACCCACAGGCGCTAGAAACATGCCAAATGAACAACTAGAAGGACAACATAGCACATGACAGGTCACCTTATCGACTGGTTGTTTAGATTAAATTTCAAATTTTTTTTATCAGTTGTACCCCTTAGTTAAATCATATATCCAAATATTTCATGTATTTTGGTTTTTATGCCACTATAATACTAGCTAAAGGCTATTTATGGTGATACTTCAGACAACTATAACAATTTTACATCTGAACTTTCTTGTAGGTATACTACAGATGGCGGTTCTAGAGACACTCTAGATAATGGAACAATCCCCGAGAAAGGTGTTTTTTCAGGTGAAGTTCAGAATAAAAGGACACATGCCTTCTCTCTCCACCAAACTCTTTTCTCTTAATGGAAATTTATATTCACAATCACATTGTCTAACTTTGATCTCTTTTGGAGACTCAAACTGCAATAAGATCATACTAATAGGTTGGTCTGATAGTGACATTGTTGTTTCTATGGGAATTTTATTTTATCATTTTATGTGGAACCATCTTTTATCTTGTGATGGAATATGTTATCTATCTTGATTATTCTTTAGAGAAGACTAAAAAAGGGCAGCCCGGTGTACGGAGCTTCTGCCATGCAGGGTCTCGGGGAAGGATCCATTGTACGCAGCCTTACCCTGCTTTTTGCAAGAGGCTGTTTTCAGGATTCTTTAGAGAAGACTAACTAAGAATAAAATAAGATAAAACAAAATAAGAAAGAGCTTGTTGGAAATCCTATTCAAGGATATGTGAGCTAATTGGGGTTAAATTTCTTGTGACTGAGATATTTGAATGCCATAAACTTCAAAATAAAGTCTTCTCTTTGAAATTTGTCAACCTATACACTGGTTGTCTTTGAGAAATCTTTGGCGCATAGCCAGGTCCATCTGTGATTCTGGGAGTTGGAGCAAGCCATGTAATTATAATCTTGCTCTTTTCTTTCCTCATTGACTAAAGAAATGATAGAAAAATTCCTGAAATTTTCCTATTTTATTAAAGTTGATAGGATAATGAAAAGGAAAATTTTCTAGAACTGACTAAATGGTTGTTCTTATGTACAGAAATGGATTACCTGAGTACAAGCTGGGTCATCCCAACCAAGCACACTAATTATATTTTTTTCTGTGCTTTAAGTGTAGGTTGTGTGCCTTATAACTTGCCACTTTTGAGCTGCAAAAGGTTCTTGGCTTAGTTTAGACCAAATTCTGTCTTTTTTTCTTGGAAGGCCATAAAGTCCACAGTTCAGAATATTATATTTTCAACATGCCAACCATAGAACTTGAATAATGGAGTAAGTTTGTCTTAAAGATGTTCATCTGCATAGAAATGTGACAAAGCAAACTGAAAAAAAAAACCTGCCAGAAAAAGTGATTTCAATTCAGATGATTGATTATATGGGGTTCTTTGGATGAGAGGATAATGCATATTTATATCTTTTTCTTTAAACCTATTATTCATCATCAGCTTGTAGCAGCTTTTGTTAGTGATAACATTCCTTTCTTCTTTTAGCCTTCATTAGTGTTGGTCTAAGCATTAGCTTGATAATTAGTTTGCTTTATATATTTTTTATAATTTTGCCTTGCTCTCTCCAGTGGCAATGTCTACGCGCGCGCGTGTGTATTAATGAAAGATACAATAAGTTTACATACTATAGCAAATACTTAATACATTTTGTGCATGTTAATATGATTTTCTTGGTTATGTGCAGCGGTCGACTTTTCAACTGGTGAGGATCCATGGCCTATATTTCAGTTGCAAAAGGAATATAATGCCCCTGGAAAATCACCTCCTCTCTCAGCGTTAGTATATGTTCAGTTGCTTACCTGTTTTACCTCAATATTATTCTGTTGTTTGGAGCTTTTTTTTGCAGGGAATTCTATACAGGATGGCTCACCCACTGGGGAGAGAAGATTGCAGAAACCCATGCCAATTATACTGCTGCTGCTTTAGAAAAGATTTTATCTAGGAATGGTTCTGTTGTACTCTATGTATGTTTGCCGAAATTTCTGGATCAGCTAAACTAGCTCTCTCGCAAACTGCTCTAATAACATTGACTATCTCAATTTTTCAGATGGCTCATGGTGGAACTAATTTTGGATTTTACAGTGGTGCAAACACTGGTCAGAATGAATCTGATTATAAGGCAGATCTTACGTCCTACGATTATGTATGCCAACTGGAAATTGCAACAGTGTACTTATATTCAGTTTGACTTTATTTATTTATTTATTTTAGTAATTCAGGATGCTCCAATCAAGGAGTCCGGTGATGTGGGCAATCCAAAATATGAAGGCATGTCCTGTTTATATAATCAATTGGTTATTGTTTCTTTGATGTCGCCTCTATTAGCAATTGGAATCACATTTATCATGTATTAGGACTTTTAGTTTATCTTCCAGTTAACTTTTGCGGTCTATCTGGTGAACATTATGCTCCTCAATGATGTGTGTAACTTAAGCGTTGAAGAAGATAGGACTCAGTATTAAGTACTCTATGAAATGGCTCCATTTTGACCTGTTAGACTTAGGGTTTTAGTTATCAAAACAGTGGTTTAATTATAGAAATAGGGTCTTTATTATAGGGGTAGTTCTCCGTAACCTGGATCTTCTAATCTATACTGTCCATATTCTATATTCTTTTACCTATATTGTCCAAGCTCGGCTCTCTCTTCTAATTTTTGTTCAATCGTAGTCCATTTTATAAGAACTGGAAAATAAACTTGCTTATGCTTTTGTTCCTAGAGAAAGGGTCAAAGTCGTGAGATGAACGCGAGATTTGAACCCAAGGCCATCAACAAAATTCTAAGACCCTTACTAAGTATGCTAGTTGTCACCTCTAACAATATTTTGAAAAGAAATGAAGGGATAAGTTAGTTGGTAGCAGTTATAACTGTACATATTTACTATATCTGCCTGACAATGTAGTGTAGTGTGCTTGTGTAAAAAGAAGGCAGCCCTTTTTCCAAGGTCTACAATTTCACTTGACTTTGGTATATTGTTTCTGATGAATAAGTACTTGTTCCACTATTATGAGATTTTCTTATTTATGAGTGTTCCCTTTTCCAAGTATAAGAAATCACATTCCATGGATATATCAAGTTTTAGGTTCAATGTTGTGTCATTGCAGCAATAAGGAGAGTTATTCAGAAGTACAGTGGAGTAGTTCTGCCTCGTGCCCCTCCTGATAATAAAAAATTAGGATATGGCCTAGTTGATCTCCGTAAGATTGCCTCTTTTAATGAGGTTCTCAATGACATATATGATTCAACCACGGTAGTCAAAAGTGAACATCCTATGACGATGGAGACAGTTGGCCAGGTATGACCCACCTAAAATGTTGTTGCATATTTTGGTTCGTCCATTTGCTCTAGTTTTCAACTACTTTGAGTCAATATACCTTCTTAATTCTAATATTTTATTCTTGTCTTCAGATGTTTGGATTTATGTTGTATGTGTCTAAATTACCTCCAAGGAAAAGAAGTAGCATCCTAAAAATTCTGAAGGTTGAAAACTCAAAATTTCTAGGTCCCATTTAGCTTCTTTATACTGCATTTTTCATTCTAATCTATAAATTTTTTTCCATTATAAAATTCAAACTTATCACTGCAAAATGAAGACATTTATAAACTGTAAAATTGCTGGCAGGTGCACGATAGAGCCCAAGTTTTTGTTTCATGTGGTTTGGACAAAGCTGGAGGCCATCCTATATACATTGGTGTAATTGAAAGATGGTCGAACAGGGAACTTCTGATTCCCAAAATCTCTTGTTCCTCAAATAGCAGCTTACTTATTCTGGTATGCATATCAGTCGTTGCTTTTAGGATGCACATTTTTACACTTAGCGCACCATGCCAAAAGAACTTGTAACCTATAGCTGTTTTTAATGACAGGAACACTTCTTTTGACAATCTTATTAATTAAGAAAATGATTTCAAAATGTTCTAATAAAAACCCACACAATTCAAAACTGTATAGTTTATTTTTTTTCCCAGAACTTTATTGGTGTCATAGCATCCACTATAAAATCAACATCAGCTCTTAAAATTTTGTTTTGACATGCATTACCTACAACCAACAATTAAAATACCGTTCTGTGCTGCCCGATACGGATGGTTTTTACCGTTCTGCCGCTGGAGCGAAACCGGCACAGGATGCGGGATAATGTCGTGCGTCATTGTGTGCGTCACACGACAGATGGAGTTGCGTCGTGTGACAAAAGGAATTGCGTGTCGCGGGACGGAAAGAATTGCGACAGAAGGAATCAATTCGATTCCTTCTATCGATCAATTAATAAAAAAACGCTATATAACGTAGGTGGCAATAGCAGTGAGCGATCATCAGTAGTGGGGAGGCAGCGGCAAAGCGACAGTGAGGCAACAATGAGGCGACGACCACTCTTGAGATGGGTATGATTTCAATTTGACCTAAACGAGTAGAGGTGGTGTACCAGAGGCAACGGAGCCTTATAGGAGGCGTCGGAGATGTCGTGGAACTCCTTCGACGCTGCTGGAGGCATCACGGGACCAAGTGTCCTAGAGGCGCCTTTGATCCCTCTTCGCAAAAGCCACGGTGCAAAAGCTACGGTGTGTCGTAGGCGTGGCGTTGCAAGTGTTACCGGAGGCATTGTGGGACGCCTCCGACACCGCGTGTCCGCGAGACATTCCTATTCATCGAAAATTAAACCAATGATTTAATTAATTCAAACATTTCCCAACTTAAGTGTGATATTTCGAAGATGCTTTCATAAATCCTAATTAAATTATCCCTAAAAATATATTTAAAATTAAAAAACTTTTATTAATTAATATTCTAAAAATAATTTTTACTATTTTAAATTTTATTTAAAAATTCTAAAAAAATCTAATAAATCAGATTTATATTATGATATATATTTTTTAAATTTTTTATTACCGTTTTACTATTTAATTGATATTCTGATTTTTTTATCATTTTAAATATATATTATTTAAGTTAATGTTTAATTAAATAAATAAATAATTAATTTATATAATTATTATATATAAAGTAATATTTTTTATTAATTTATATACTTATTATATATAATATTGCATTTGTCTTAGAATAAATTTAAAATTTGGATCCACAAATATTAAGATATTTAGTTTTTTTTTCACTTTTAGGATTCTTGCTTCCAAAACATATGAAACATCTATTTTTGTCTTAGAATGTCTCTACTTGATCTGCTTAGGAAATTTATCTGTACTTTATTTTAGAAATTTTGATAAAGATATGCTGTCAAGTTTATGATTCCTAATAAAATACTTATAATCTTGTGCACTTCTGATTATTCTAAATTGAGAAAGTTGAATTAATATTCTTAGGAGATTGTTTCAAGTTTACTTTATAAAAAAGTGTTATGGAAGATTGCTTTCAGGAAGTTGCTTTTTATATACTTAGTTTATAAGTTTACAATGACAAAGATATTCTTGATGTTGTTATTATTATTCTTAATTTTTTATAATGCATAGGTAATGACACCATAATAACAATTTCATGATCCAACTTGGAGACACACACGTCGATTAGAAAATCAATTCCATTGGCAATGCTTGCATTGCGCTATGATTCGACACGACGGTAGAGTCACACGCCTAAAACAACATCTTATTGTTGGATATCCGGATGTTTTTAATTGTCCAAAAGTTTCTCAAGAAGTTTGTTGTGCAATGAAAGAGGAACTTGATGGCAAAAAAGTATTAAAGTATAAACAACAATGACAATGTGAACTTGTTGATAACCGAAGCTTTAAAGAACCAATCTATGATGAATTTGAAGGTCGTGGTAAAGTTCTAAATGACGAAGATTTTTTTAACAACTCTCAGCACCTCTCAAACTCAATATGAGAGCAAAATATGCAACATAGAAGTGACTCTATTGGTACCGGTGGAAGTGGCTCACCTATCACAAAAATATTAGGAAGGAGTGCAAGTGATCATATTACTTCGACACAAGGTGATATTGGTCATTTTTTCCCTCTAGGGGAAGAAGACGTGCAGTTGATATCGTTGATTTTGATCCATTGACATTCCCAAACCAAGCTAGCAAACATGTTATGATTGATGATACATATACAAAAGAGAATAAGAAATCAATTAGTCAAAGTATTATTAAATTTTTTCATTTTAATCATATTCCCCATAACGCAGGAAACAACACATACTACTGTAGCATGATGTCGAACATCCAAAAATCTAGTCCCGGTATTCAACCTTTGACTGCATATGAAATTGCCAGTCCATATTTAGATGAACAAGTAGAGGAGATCAAGACTTGGACTACTATAGGGTTACATTGATGTGTGATGGCTTGGACAAGACCTACACGAATGAGCATTATCAACTTTCTATTATACTGCAATAGAAAGATGATATTTCATAAATCTATTCATGCAACTACGGACTATCATGATGCATCCTACATATATCGTTTGATGGAGAGTATAGTTCAAGAGATAGGTGCAGAACATATAGCACAAGTGATTATAGATAATGGTGCCAACTTTAATAGGGTTGGAGAGTTATTGGAGCAAAAGTATCAACTATTATTTTGGACACCATGCGCAACACATTGTATCAATTTGATGATGGCAGATATTAGTAAACTTGATATAGTGAAGAAGGTAGTGAAAAAATGTCAATTTTTAACCAAATTCCTCTATAATCATCATCGGGTTCATGGATTAATAAGGAAATTTATTGATGAGGAGATTTTGCGACCAGGAGCGACTAAGTTTACCACTCACTTTCTCCTATTAAAATCGTTGAATTAGAAAAAAGTCGGATTGAATGCTATGCTCTTTTCTAAGGATTGGGAAGCCTCTCGATATTCAAACACGATCGAAGGTAAGGAGGTGTAAAAAATTATTTCGAGAGACTATTAATGAAAGTCGATTATTTCGAGAGACATGATTTTTTTATGATCCTATTGCAGTGTCATGCATATATAAAATAGATGCAGGTAAATATAGTAAAAATTATTACTAATTATTGTCAATAAATATAAATACTATTTTAATTTTGTTCTTATTTATATTACAGTTGAATGGTGGTTACATTATGGAGGATCAACTCTAAATTTGAAAAAGATTGCAATACAAATTCTCTCACAGACAATGTTTTCAAGTGGTTGTGAAAGAAATTGATCAACTTTCTCCCTTATTCATACAAAAGTACAAAATATCTTTCTTATCATTGCTTGAAGAAGATGGTCTACGTTCATTATAATATACGTCTTTAACTAACAGTAATAACATAAGAGAATGAAGAACAAGAGTTTGGTGATGTCTATCCATTTGATATTAGATTTGTCCAAATTGAGAATGATCCAATAATAGATTGGTGGAGTGCTGTTGAGGTTGAGCTCACCACGACCATCTCAATTTCTTAAAAAGATTGAAAAAAATACAAGCCAAAGGAAATATTTGTAAGGAAGAAGAAGATGATGAAGCTTTTGATCAAGAATTTCAATTTTTTTTAGATATTGGTTTAGACGTTCTCAAACATCCCAACCCCAAACCCAACCAAAGTCCATAGATAAATGCAAAAGCATAGACAAAGCTCTTGCAAATTTTTACTAAAAAGAAAGAAAGACAAACTTCATGGTGGCAAAAGGCGAATACGCTTGTCCCCAGCGCCCTCGCCCCCAGCGCCCCCGCCAACCCGTCCCAAGGTCAACACGAAGGAGGTAAATCACGGGCGGCTACTAGCCTTTGGAATATTGACTAGCACATAAAAGAGACATTTACCTCGGCTTTGCCGAGATTCGAACCCCAGACCTCATGGTGGCAACACCTCATGTGCTAGCCACTAGACCATCCCGAGGGGACAAGAAAGACAAACTTCATGCTTTTACAAGAAGGGGTCAATTGAGAATTAGTAAAAATCCACTCTATGCAGTTGATGAGCAAGAACATGATGACAGTGATGAAACACCATATGTAATCTAACGAGAAGTTCGAAATGTAGATAGTGATGTTGATAGCAGTGCAAGTACTCATGAAAGTGATGATAGTGGTGATGCTCCGGTGGTAAAAATTATATTTCCCCTACTCTAGCACCGGAGCCATAGACATGCAAGACAAATTACACACATGCAACTCAAGATTATGATCATAAAGCTAGAAGTAGAACTATTCAATATCAACATCGATAAAAGGGTGACCAATAAAAGAAAGCTCATAATTATCAAGATATGCGGGAGAGTTTAACTGGGATTGATTTTGGTCGAAGTTTATCATACTCGCAGCCTTCTTATTATAACTCCGATGCATCATATAGTGATCCATTATACAGAGTTCGGGGACGTTTACTTATCCTTATCCTTATCTTGTACCTGTATCCGTTTCGATTTCAGTAGTGCTAGTTCAAATCCAACTGGATTGAATCGAGACACGTTGATGGACATGTGGAAAAATCAATATTAATATTGTATGTCATGGGATGATTATTTAGTTTGGGCATTGGAGAATTATGAAGTTGACCTAAGCAGAATGTTACAATAACCAATGCTTCCATTTGATTCATGTCACTCCTTTTGGTATTAGTAAGGTAAGATATTATGATGTATCAATTTTAATTCAAGTTATTGATTGATTAGTTTTCTTTAAATAAAACTATATTTAATTATTTTTTTTAATCATATTAAGTTGTCCAATAATTGAGAATTTATATAAAATCAATATACAATTTATTTTTAAATTATTCACAATGAACATATTTATCTAATAATTATTATATATAAATAAAAAAAATACCGCACGATACGATATTAAAACCGTATTGTTCCGATTTGGACCGAAATCTCGGCACAGGTTGAGATTTTAAATGTTGCTTATAACTCTTACACTAGCACACTTGAAAATATAAATGTTGCTAATGTCAACATGACACAACCACCACTGCCCTCCTTGATGATCACCTTTTGTGCAATCTGTTAGTACCCCGGGGTAGTTTTGATGTGGTCTACTAAGTTCAGTTAGGTCCTGTTGTGTTTGATCTTTGTGTCTAAGCGTGTAGGAGCTTAAGAACATAAGAAGTCGAGCGGAAGACGCAGTTAGCGAGAAGGATGACATGGTAAAGGAGTCGATGGGCTCGGTGCATTTAAAGGATGCTGTGGAAGAGTACACCAGCGGACGAGAAGGACGTGCGCAGCAGTCCGAGTGACAAGAAGTCGGGGAGGAAGGCTGCTCAAGGAGAAGGTCGGAGTTGGGTTTGGGTGAGCTCAACTCCGGTTAACAGGAGCATCACCCACGCGAAGAGATCAATAAAGGAGCTGATCTGCCGTATGGAAGGTGTCTTCGATGAACAGTACCAAGGCGCCTTCTAGCCTTTGAAGGTGTCTTCCGATGGTCATTGGCCGCGGATAGAGTTTTATTCACAGCGAATAAAATTTATCTGATGAAAGGCGCCTTGAACCTCATTGGAGCCACCTTCAAGCTGCGGATAGAGTTTTTCAGGGGTTATAAAAAGACTCCTGGACATAGGAAATAATGAACAACTAAACTACAAGTCTTGTATTCACTTCCTAGTCATTCTGTGAGCTGTCAACGTCTGTAAGATGCTACTCCGCCTTCAACAAAGGAGTTTTTCTAGTGGAGCTTTCTTCAACGCCTTAGATTAACAATTACCTAGGTTGTAACTAAGTAAATAGATTGTCCTCTTACTTTCCTTTAATTGTTCAGTTTTATTATTCTTTTTATTATTATTGTGCTATTAATCAAATCAAAAGAACGAGAAGGGTTTATTCATTTTTAGAAAATTCACTCCCTTCTTATTTGTCCCGCTGTGCCAACAAGTATTATCAGAGCCCAACCACTTCAGAAGAACTAACCGTCGACTGAAGTACAAAAACGATAGCCGGACCGAGCATTTATCCGCCGAAGCTTGAGAGAGATTTCTAGAAATGGAAACGTCGAATGGAGGTATTTTCTAAAACGGATTTTGAAATTCTCTTAATTATGAAATATGATTTGTATCCCTTACAGACCAACAAGGAGCTGAGAAAGAGGAGCATTCATGGACAAAGAAAGAACAAGCGGACTTTGTAGCTAACGGACGAGCCAAATTCCATCTCCTGAGCGTGCTACCTTCGCAGGAAGTCAACAGAATCGACGCTTACAAATCAGCAAAGGATCTTTGAGAGAAGTTCCTGTGAACGTCCGAAGCAAAGTTCGCGAGATAGGACCTACTTCAGAATCAAATTAGCAACATCCGGATGGTAGAAGGCTAATCGGTTGCTCATCTATACGGAATAATCAAGGAGTAAATCACCGGATTAACGAACCTCGGAGACGTGGTAACTAATCGGGATGCGCAAAGGTATGCCTTAAATGCATTCCTAAGAACACTGGAATGGACATCTATAGTAGACTCCTACTATATCTCCAAAGATCTCGGGGTAAGTACATTAGAAATTTTTTTTCCACTATTGAATTACACGAGTCTCGATGTGCTGGACAAAGAAAGGAACCAAGTCAAAATCTAGCATTGCAAGCCCAGAAGGGCGGACCAGATTCAGACTCCGAAGCATCCATCGACGCAGATGAAGCAACATGAAATTTAATAGATTTATTAAATCTAATAAATTCAAGTTGCAGACGAAAAAGATCTTTCAGAGCAAATGGAAGATTCGATGCTACAATTGCTAAGAAGAAAGGCACAACGACTGCCCCAAACTGAAAAAGGAGAAAGACAAGGGCAAAAGATCAACAAGATCGAAGCTTAAGAATTTAAAGGCAATATGGGATGAATCTTCGTCTTCGGAGTATGAGATCAAGCCCTACGCCGGATTAGCCCTACTGGCTGACCACCATGAAGAAGATGAAAGCAGCTCAGAGATGAGCATTGATGAAGGGGGACGATCTTTAGAAGAAAACTGCGATGAAGGAGCATCAGAACACGAGGTAAGTAAGGTATGTGCCTTACCTCCTGAAAAGTCATTTCAGTTTATTAAGGTACTCTCCAAGGATTTAGTAAAACTATAAAGAGAAAATGCTAAGATAAAACTAACCTTAGCTAATTCATGCCCCATAATAATGTATGATAATCTAAGAATAAAAAATGATAAATTGAAAGCACAAATAGAAAAACTAGAAAATGACTATGTATGTTTGAATTCGAATAGTTATTGAAAATCAAAACTTAGAAATTATAGTAGAATCAACTAGTACATTAGAAATCACCAGATCAGGAAAATCCCTAGAAATTATGTATCTCCAAAATTTTTAATAAATCCAGTAGGTAGGAATCTATATTGAGTTCCAAAATCTTTTTTAGAATAAAATTCATCTTTTTTGAAATTGTCTCAATTAGAAAAATATTTTTTCTATTCATATTCCGAGTTATTTTTTTTTTTTACTATTTGATGATTTAATCTACAAACA
>JBBMJZ010413114.1:12655314-12678769 GCA_037833815.1 Zingiber zerumbet | reverse complement strand
AACATGACACAACCACCACTGCCCTCCTTGATGATCACCTTTTGTGCAATCTGTTAGTACCCCGGGGTAGTTTTGATATGGTCTACTAAGTTCAGTTAGGTCTTGTTGTGTTTGATCTTTGTGTCTAAGTGTGTAGGAGCTTAGGAACATAAGAAGTCGAGCGAAAGACGTAGCTAGCGAGAAGGATGACATGGTAAAGGAGTCGATGAGCTTGGTGCATTCGAAGGATGCTGTGGAAGAGTACACCAGTGGACGAGAAGGATGCGCGCAGCAGTCCGAGGGACAAGAAGTCGGGGAGGAAGGCTGCTTGAGGAGAAGGTCGGAGTTGGGTTTGGGTGTGCTTAACTCCAGTTAACCGGAGCATCACCCACGTGAAGAGATCAATAAAGGGGTTGATCTGCCGTATGGAAGGTGCCTTCGATGAACAGTACGAAGGTGCCTTCTAGCCTTTGAAAGCACCTTCCAGCCTTTGAAGGCGCCTTCTGATAGTCGTTAGCCGCGGATAGAGTTTTATTCGCAGCGAATAAAACTTATCCGATAGAAGGCGCCTTGGACCTCATTGGAGGCGCCTTCAAGCTGCGGATAGAGTTTTTCAGGGTTATAAAATGAACCCTGGACCTAGAAAATAATGAACAACTAAACTACAAGTCTTGTATTCACTTCCTAGTCATTCTGTGAGCTGTCAACTTCTGTAAGAGGCTACTCCGCCTTCAACAAAGGAGTTTTTCTAGTGGAGCTTTCTTCAACGCCTTAGATTAACAATCACCTAGGTTGTAACTAAGTAAATAGATTGTCCTCTTACTTTCCTTTAATTGTTCAATTTTATTATTCTTTTTATTATTATTGTGCTACTAATCAAATCAAAAGAATGAGAAGGGGTTATTCTTTTTTAGGCAATTCACTCCATTCTCGTCGGTCCCGCTGCGCCAACAAGTGGTATCAGAGCCCAACCACTTCAGAAGGACTAATAGTCGATTGAAGTACAAAAACGATAGCCGGACCGAGCATTTATCCGCCGAAGTTTGAGAGAGACTTCCAACAATGGAAACGTCGGATGGAGGTATTTTCTAAAACGGATTTTGAAATTCTCTTAATTATGAAATATGGTTTTGTAGCCCTCACAGACCAACAAGGAGCTGAGAAAGAGGAGCATTCATGGACAAAGAAAGAACAAGCGGATTTTGTAGCTAACGGACGAACCAAATTCCATCTGCTGAGCGTGCTACCTCCGCAAGAAGTCAGCAGAATCGGCGCCTACAAATCAGCAAAGGCTCTTTGAGAGAAGTTCCTGTGAACGTCCGAAGCAAAGCTCGCGAGACAGGACCTACTCCGAAATCAAATTAGCAACATCCGGATGGTAGAAGGCTAATCGGCTGCTCATCTATATGGAATAATCAAGGAGCTAATCACCGGATTAACGAACCTTGGAGATGCGGTAACTAATTGGGACGCGCAAAGGTATGCCTTAAATGCATTCCTAAGAACACTGGAATGGACATCTATAGTAGACTCCTACTATATCTCCAAAGATCTCGGGGTAAGTACATTAGAAAATCTTTTTTCCACTATCGAATTACACGAGTCTCGATGTGCTGGACAAAGAAAGGAACCAAGTCAGAATCTAGCACTGCAAGCCCAGAAGGGCGGACCAGATTTAGACTCCAAAGCATCCATCGATGTAGATGAAACAGCATGAAATTTAATAGATTTATTAAATCTAATAAATTCAAGTCGCAGACGAAAAAGATCTTTCAGAGCAAAAGGAAGATTCGATGCTACAATTGCTAAGAAAAAGGACACAACGACTGCCCCAAACTGAAAAAGGAGAAAGACAAGGACAAAAGATCAGCAAGATCGAAGCTTAAGAATTTAAAGGCAACATGGGATGAATCTTTGTCCTCGGAGTATGAGATCGAGGCCTATGCCGGATTAGCCTTACTGGCTGACCACCATGAAGAAGATGAAAGCAGTTCAGAGATGAGCATTGATGAAGGGGGACGATCTTTAAAAGAAAGTTGCGATGAAGGAGCATCAGAACACGAGGTAAGTAAGGTACGTGCCTTACCTCCTGAAAAGTCATTTCAATTTATTAAGGTACTCTCCAAGCATTTAGTAAAACTAGAAAGAGAAAATGCTAAGATAAAACTAACCTTAACTAATTCATTCCCCATAATAATGTATGATAATCCAAGAATAGAAAATGATAAATTGAAAACACAAATAGAAAACTAGAAAATGACTATGTATGTTTAAATTCGAATAGTTATTGAAAATCAAAATTTAGAAATTATAGTAGAATCAATTAGTACATTAGAAATCACCATATCAGGAAAATCCCTAGAAATTATGTATCTCCAAAATTTTTAATAAATCCAGTAGGTAGGAACCTATATTGAGTTCCAAAATCTTTTTTAGATTAAAATTCATCTTTTTTGAAATTGTCTCAATTTGAAAAATATTTTTTTCTATTCATATTCCGAGTTAAATTTTTTTTACTATCCGATGATTTAATCTACAAACAATTTTTTTTTTCAAATTTCTTTTTACCGTGGAGTAATTTTTTTTAACGAAAAGCATACTTTGAAATTTAAAATTATTTTGCAGTCTTAAAATTTAAAAAATTTATTTTTTTGTGATAAAATATAATATTATCTATTCAAAGAAATTTAAAATTAAAAATTCAAAGTAAATAGAAATTTGGAAACTTTTACTTTTTCTGCCATTAAACTAAGATTTCTTGTTATGTACCCCTAGAAATTTATATCAAAATTTTCTACCTGTTTATGTTATGTTTTTTTTTATGTGATCAAAGGGGTAGAAATAGGTACAATGGGGAGATGTACCCCTAGAATTCTTTTTGTTTTTTTTTGAAATTTGCAATTTTTATTAACTCACTTAATTCCCATAATTTTTATCCTTGTATTTCTTTTTGCAATTAACTTGTTTAATTCATTGCTTTACTATATTATTGCATTTTTAACCCTAGAACTTGGGTTGATGCATATAAAAAAGGAGGAGATTGTTAGTACCCGGGGTAGTTTTGATGTGGTCAATTAAGTTCAGTTAGGTCCTGTTGTGTTTGATCTTTATGTCTAAGTGTGTAGAAGCTTAGGAATACAAGAAGTAGAGCGGAAGTTGCAGCTAGCGAGAAGGATGAAACGGGAAGAGAGTCGACCGGCTCGATGCATCCGAAGGACGAGATGTTGCGGAAGAGTATACTGACGGATGAGAAGGGCGCGCCCAGCGATCCGAGGGATGAGAAGCCAGGGAGGAAGGCTGCTTGAGGAGAAGGTCGGAGTTGGGTTCGGGTGAACTTAACTCAGGTTAGCCGGAGCATCACCCACGTGAAGAGATCAGCAAAGGAGCTGATCTGCCGTATGAAAGGCGCCTTCCATGGCTTTGAAAGCGTCTTTCGATAACTGTTAGCCGCGGATAGAGTTTTATCCGTAGCGGATAAAACTTATTTGATGGAAGGCACCTTGGACCTCATTGGAGACGCCTTCAAGATGCAAATAGAGTTTTTCAGGGCTATAAAAAGACCCTTGGACTTAGAAAATAATAAACAATTGAACTACAAGTCCTCTATTCACTTCCTAGTCATTCTGTGAGTAGTCAACGTCTGTAAGAGGCTACTCTGCCTTCAACAAAAGAGTTTTTCTAGTGGAGCTTTCTCTAACGCCTTGGATTAACAACCACCTAGGTTGTAACCAAGTAAATAGATTGTTCTCTTACATTTCTTTAATTGTTCAGTTTTATTATTCTTTTTATTATTATTGTGCTACTAATCAAATAAAAAAAAACAAGAAGGAGTTTATTCTTTTTGTAGGTAATTCCCTCACACCCCCCGCGTCCGCCGGCCTCGCTGCGCCAACACAATCCTCCTTGACAAGTAGCCCTCTTCATCAGGAGCTATCCACCAGAAGCAATTGGTGTCACCTTCATCACTCTTCACACAAGCCCCATATATTCATAAGTTGTATCCCGACACAGTTTCTCTGTTGACCACCACTTTACCTTAGCACGGCACATCCTATCACTCAGATAGCTTGAAGGCTATTGGAAAATGACTCTAGCATTCTTTATTTTAAGCAAGATATCAAACTTGTCCGCCCATCTTTGTAATGCTGGAAACATGCCATGAATTGTGGATGCTATTTGAGTAAGAAATCCCCCACGATTTCTCTTTTTCCCTTTCTATGTTTTTCAAAGAAACAGTCCTCTTGCAAGTGGCCAAATATGAAGCATCATCGTTCTTCCCCTTGTGGATAAGTATAACCCTCCCAGCTAGCCAACGTCATATATCTTGTGTGCTTGAACTTACGTACTCTATATATCTTGATTGTACGACTAAGTCATCTCTTTATAAAATATCCCTATCAATTAATTGTTCTCTTTTGATTCAATTAGTTCCCCTCTTTGATTTGGTAAAGACGAACTTGGTGAATTCTTAGCTTTCACGAAACCCTTGTTTCATAAGATCTGTATCTCAATGTATCTCACACTCAAGCCTTGTTTAAATTATTTGTCAGCTATTGAATAATGATTTTACTCATAACCAATGTTTAAAATCTCGACTCATGCCGAGATTTCGGTTTCATACTAGAACGATACGGTATCGGTATCGTATCGTGTCATGCCGATATGGTTTTGGTATTTTTTATTTATATATAATAATTATTAGATAAATTTGTTTATTGTGTATAATTTAAAAATAAGTTGTATATTGATTTTATATAAACTCTCAATTATTGGACAACTTTATATGGTTAGAAAAAATAATTAAAAATAATTTTCTTTAAAGAAAATTAATCTATCAATAATTTGAATTAAAATTGATATATCACAATATATTACCTTACTAATACCAAAAGGAGTGGTGTGAATCAGATGGAATCACTGGTTCTTGTAACATTTTTCTTAAGTAACTTCATAGTTCTTCAACGTTCAGATTAAATAATTATCCCAGGACATGCAATATTGATATTGATTTCTCTCCACATGTCCATCAACGTGTCTTGATTCAGCACTGGAAGTTAGATTTGAATTGGTACTACTGAAATCGAAACGGGTATAAGATAAGGATAATCATACGTCCTTGAGCGTTGGTATGATGGATCACCATATAATGCATCAGAGTTATAATAAGAAGGCTGCGAGTATAATGAACTTCGACCAAAATCAATCCTAGTTAAACTCTCCCGCATATCTTGATAATTTTGAGTTTTCTTTTATTTGTCACCCTTATATCAATGTTGATATTGAATAGTTCTACTTCTAGCTTTATGATCATAATCTTTGTTGCATGTGTGTAATCTGTCTTGTATGTCCATGGCTCTGGTGCTAGAGTAGGGGAAATATAATTTTTACCACCAAAGCATCACCACAGTCATCACTTCCATAAGTACTTGTATTGCTATCAACATCACTATCCACATTTTGAACTTCTCGTCGGACTACATGTGATGTTTCATCACTGTTATCATGTTCTTGCTTATCAATTGCATCGAGTGAATTTTCACTAATTCTCAATTGACCCCTTCCTGTTTACCTTTTTCTTTCTTTTTAGTTAAAATTACAGGAGGTTTGCTTTTGCTTTTGCCTTTATCTATGGATTTTAGTTGGGTTTGGGGTTGGGATGTTTGAGAATGTCTAGACTGAGATTTAGAAAATCAAAATTCTTGATCAAAAGCTTCATCATCTTCTTCCTCGTAGATATCTCCGGTAGCTTGTATTTTTTCAATGTGGTGGGTCTACTGCTTCATCAAGTAATAAATTCTCAGTCTCAATAACACCACCAATCCATCATTTGATAATTCTCAGTTTAGACAAATCCAATATGGTCTACATCACCAGACTCTTGTTTTTTATTCTCTTTTGCTATTGCTTTTAGTTGAAGAAGCATATTATAATGAACGTAGACTATTTTCTCTAAGCGATGATAAGAAAGACGATTTCATACTTTTGTATGAATGAGGGAGAAAATTGACCAATTTCTTTCACAACCACTTGAAGACGTCTGCAAGAGAATTCGTATTGCAATTTTTTTCAAATTTAGAGCTGATCCTCCATTTTGTAACCACCACTCAGCTCAAAGATAACTTAGAATAAAATTAAAATAGTATTTATATTTGTTGACAATAATTAGTAATAATTTTTTACTTTATTTATCTGCATCCATTTTATATATGCATAATACTACAATAGGATCGCTAAAAGAACCATATGTCTCGAAATAATCGACTTTCATTAATAGTCTCAGCAATTGATTCTCAATTTATTTGTAGTCTTGATATTACATGTCTGAGGATCGCTAATAAATCATTATTTGGGACAAGATTATAACGGTATTGAATCTATTGATATGCTGGATTGAGATAATAACCTACAATAATTAACCATATATATTTATTAATAACAATATTATAAATCCTTTATTATTAAAAAATATATACCTGCCAAATGAATATATTTTCCATTTGATCATCCCAGCTTGTAGTGATTATATCAATGTAATATTGATACTTGATTGATGATTGTAGACGTCTCTTAATTTTCTTTTTTGCTTCATGAATTAGGCAGTAAACATTGCCCATTTATGGCTTTTTGTCTATATCGACTTTACGTAGAACAACGTACAAGGGTTCTACTGTTATATCTGCGATGTAATCCCAAAGTCTAACATATATAATAATTTTTTGCACCTCCTACCTTTGGCCGTGTTAGAATATCAAGAGACTTCCCAATCCTCAGAAGTGAACATGACGTTCAATCCAACTTTTTTTTGATTCAACGATTTTAATAGCAGAAAGTTAGTGGAAAACCTAGTCTCTCCTGGTGGCAGAATCTCCCCATCACTAAATTCTCATTAATCTATGAACCCAACGATGATTATAGGGGAATTTTGTTAAAGATTTACCCTTTTTTACTATCTTCTTCACTATCGAGTTTACCGATATCTGCCATCATCAAATTGATATAGTGTGCTGCGCATGGTGTCCAAAATAATGTTTGATACCTTTGCTTCTATAACTCTCTAGCCCCCTTAAAGTTGACACCATTATCTGTAATCATCTATTCTATATGTTCTGCACCTATCTCTTGCATTACACTATCCATCAAACGATATATGTAAAGTACATCATGATAGTCTGTAGTTGCAGCAATATATTTATAAAATATCACCTTCTATTGCAGTATAATAGAAAGTCGATAATACTCATTCTTGTAGGTCTTGTCCAAGCCATTACACATCAATGTAACCCTATATAAGCTCCATTGCTTCTTGCATGATAGGATACAAGTTTTGATCTCCTCCACTTGTTCATCTAAATATGACTGACAATTTCATATGCAGTCAGAGGTTGAATACCGAAACCATGTTTTTGAATGTTCGACACTATGCTACGATAATGTGTTGTTTGCTGCATTAGGGGGAATATGATTAAAATGGAAAAATTTAATAATACTTTGATTGATTGATTTCTTATTCTCTTTTGTATATACATCATCAATCCTAGTTTATTTGCTAGCTTTGTCTGTGAATGTTAATGGATCAAAATCAACAATATCAATTGCACGTCTTTATCCCATAGTAGGAAAAAAACGACCATTACCACCTTGTGTTGAAGTAATCCTTCCTAATGTTGTTGCAATAGTTGAGCCACTTCCACTAGTGCATATTTTGCTCATAGTCATATTGAGGTCGAGAGGCACGAGCTGTTAAAAAATCTTCGTCATTTGGAACTTCACCACGACCTTTAAATTCATAATAGATTGGTTCTTTAGAGCTTCGGCTATCAACAAGTTCACGTTGTTGTTGTTGTTTATACTTTAATGCTTTTTGCCATCAAGTTCCTTTTTCATTGCATGACCAACTTCTTGAGAAACTTTTGGACAATTAGAAACATCTGGATATCCACTAGCAAGATGTTTTATGCGTGTGACCCCATCGCCGCGTCCAATCATATCGCAATACAAACATTGCCAATAGAATTGATTTTCTAATCGACGTGCGTGTCTCGAAACTGGATCATGAGATTATTGTTTTGATACCATTACCTATGCATTATAAAAAATTATGAATAATAATGTCGTCAAAAATATTTTTTTCATTGTAAACTTACAAATTAAGTATAAAAAACAACTTCCCGAAAACAATCTTCTAACACATTTTTATGAAGTAAACTTGAAACAATCTTCTAAGAATATTAATTCAACTTTCTCAATTTAGAAGGATCAGAAGTGCACAAGATTATAAGTGTTTTATTAGGAATCATAAACTTAATAACATACCTTTATTAAAATTTCTGAAATAAAAGACAGATAATATTTCTTAGGCAGATTTCGAAAATGAAGGACAAATAATATTTCCTAGGTAGATCAGGTAGAGACATTATAAGATAAAAATATATGTTTCATATGTTTTGGAAACAAGAATCCTAAAAGTGAAAAAAACTAAATATCTTAATATTTGTGGATCCAAATTTCAAATTGATCCTAAGACCCCAAAAAAAAACTATAATAAGTATATAAATTAATACAAAAATGCTACTTTATATATAATGATTATATAAATTAACTATTTATTTATTTAAATAATATATATTTAAAATGATAAAAAAATCAAAATATTAATTAAATAATAAAACAATAAAAATAATTAAAAAAATATCAAAATATAAATATGATTTATTGGATTCTTTTATAATTTTTTAGAATTTCTAAATAAAATTTAAAATAGTATTTTTTAGAATATTAATTAATAAAATTTATTTAATTTTTAAATTTTAAATATTTTTAGGGATAATTTAATTAAGGTTTATGAAAGTCTCTTCAAAATATCATACCTAAGTTGGAAAATATTTGAATTAATTAAATTATTGGTTTAATTTTTGATGATTAGAAATGCCTCGTGGACACACGGTGCCGAAGGCCTGTGGCGACGCTTCAGGCGGCGGTTGTGACTCTTCTGGTGGCGGCTGCGACGCCATGCCTTCGACCCACTGTGGCTTTCGCATTGTGGCTTTTGCGAAGAGGGATTGGAGGCGCCTCTGGAACGCTTGATCCCATGATGCTTCCGATAATGCCGGAGGAGTCCTGCGGCATCTTTGACACCTCCGGTACGCCTCCGTCTCCTCCGGTATGAAGCCTCTGCTTGTTTAGGTCAAACTGAAATCATACTTGTTCGGAGAGTGGTCGTCGCCCTTGCTGCTGCCTCCTTGCTACAAATGATTGTTTGCCATTGTTGCCTCCTATGTTATATAGCGTTTTTTTTATTAATCGATTGACAGAAGGAATCGAATCAATTCCTTGTGTCACAATTCCTTCCGTCCCACGACACGCGATTCCTGTTGCCCGACGCGACGTGATTCCTTCTGTTGCGTGACGCATGATGCACGAAATTATCCCGTCTCCTGTGCCAATATTGCTCAAGCTGCGGAATGTTAAAAACTGTCCATGTCGGGCGGCACGGAACGATATTTTAATCGTTGCTCACAACTCAACATGATGACAAGACGTAACTCAAAATTACCACTGATCACTTAACTAATGTTACCATACCACTACACTGGCCTAGTTAATTCCTTGACTATTCAAACCTGCCTTAGTTCACTTGTTGATGCTTTGTTAGAGGAATGGAGCATCGATGATGTGCTAAGAAGAGATTTAAGGTTGTGCATTTGAGTTAGTTTATGGCTTTATGAATTTACCTAGTTGTCCATCATTGAACATGGTGTGGTTGTCCCATTGAGTTAGTTTATAGCTTTGTGAATTTACCTAGTTGTCCTTCATTAAACTTCGTGCTCAGCCAAACTTGTGCTCAACCAAATTGACCTGGATGATCAGATCTCCAAAAATTGCAAGTTAATTTTTAGTATGGAATATGATATCATATTGTCATGATCAATTCTTGTTATGCATGTACTCCGTAGACTTCTAAAGCCTAATGTTATAGCTTATAAAATGAACAATTAACTTTCTCATGAAAAGGAGAAACGAGATGACCTGATGGACATTCAATAGCAAAAGAACAAGAATTTCCTTTGTGCAGCCAAGTAGCTGCAAAAATTAGCCAGGAAGCTATGAGAATTTAGCCTTGTCTCTGGTTTGATATTATATTTCTTATTTCTTTGCACTTTCTTGTCTTCACATATTTCTCACTTTCACCGAGTAGAAACAATTAGTCCTTACACCATGTTTTTTTTTAAAAAAAAACTAGGTATACTTTAAATCTTCTCCCTCTCTTAATTTCACTCTCAATTTGATCCTCTTTCAATTGGAAAGAAATCAATCTCTCCCTTCTCTTCTCTCAAAACATATGCAATGGGAGATGTGAACAGGCACTTGGAAAATCCAAGGAAAAAGTTGTCAAGTGGACTTCCCATTACATGAAATATATGAATGTCTCACTTTGTTTCTGCAAATTGGCATGAGATTGTTGGGTCTTGTTAATGAAAACAGAAGTGGAGACATGAATATTGAAAGGAGCACTTTGGCTATACCACCACTATATCTATATTTTCATGGTATTATTATCAATTGGTGTTGATAATGGTTCTCTCTTCACAACAGACATGTTTCTGTTACTTAAATAAGTTGATGATTTGGCTAAATAACTTTGCCAGAGTTGGGAAAAAAAAAGTAGTGTGATATTTTGTGAGTTATACACCATGCACAAAATCCAAATTTTATTGAAAATAGGAAGAATTCATCAAGTATCATTTTGTATGAGTATTTCTAGATGATAACTGTCGATCATTTAATAAGATATATCAAGAAAGTCATCAGTCATCTAATGATGGCTTTGTAATTTAGCTGACATTTATGTGTTATTGTTGAGAAGTTACCACACACTGTTAACGTACATAAACAAATATGAAAAGATGGTCCATAGTTTGAGAATCAATTTCCAAGTCGGAGGTTGCTAGTGGATCCTAATTAATGCATCATGCAGTACTTTGGGGGGTCCAGTCTGTTAGTAGGTTTATGATTTTTTTGAACTGACTCTAGTTTTTCAATACCAGTGCTTTTCGAGCTTGGTTCTGGATGAATTAATAATGTCTCAATTTTGGCATTCGATCTGGGCCTAGGTGATCAAATCTTTATGATTTTGTTATGTATGTAAACCTTAGACTCCTTGTGCTATAACACAGCATTAACTATCTCATAGTAAAAGTCAAATCACAATGATATGATGTCAGCATAACAAAAAAATTGTCTTCATGTGATCATGGATATTGAAAAACTTGCTAAAACACGTAAAAGGTTTCTCTCATATTTTTTATTTTGTGCTTTGTCCTCTTTTCATCCTTTGTTTTCCTTTTGAAACATTTCTTGCTTGCACAGATTGCAAATATAGTTATGTTTGTAAACCTTGATTTGAGAAGGCATGCATTCCAGAAATTGGCATATAAATGGTACCATGATCCTAACAATGTCTTATCTACGATCAAGTTGACAATGTGACTCAGCTTGACCCTACCGTCTTCTACTCATCTTAACTTTATTCAATTAAATCCTTCTTGATGTGAACCGACTAAATCTCCTTTGACTCCACTTAGTTCAATCCAAATCATGAAGACAACATTGAATACGTAATTCATGCTAGCTTAGGGAGGGATCATAACTCTATATGAACTATTCTATAACATGGTCTATGATAAGAGGTTTATGGTAGACCAGCCTGTGCTTCTGAGCTTGTGAGACTTGATTCAGGTGCTCTACATAATTGTCTTTAATGACCAAGGTTTCTGTGTTGTTTAAGTCTTTGATTAGAATGATACTATTTCAGTATTGTGTTGATGTTTTGATACATGGTGCTAGTAATGGATTGGAGTTGAAGAAGGAGCAATTATGTAGGGCGAGCATGGTTTTAAATCTTGTACCATGCCAGGTGAAACCGTCAAAACATAGTAAATTATCAAAATTTGATACCACTTAGCACAGACAATTTCTTCTTTCTTTGTTCATCTCCTTTTTCAATCTTCCAATTTGTCACCCACCATGCATGGATCTTCGACACGATACTAGAACAATATCTTTCTATTCAAAGACAGAAAATACAAGTATGACTCGGGATTTTGAACCTTAGTGCCGAGTGGTATTGAGTTCCGGTGATTTACCGGAACGATATGTTTCAACCGTTTCAGATATGGTACGAGATTTCAAACTATGTTAATGACATTTTCTGAATCATTGCTTTTCCGAGCATGCTGGAAGTGCTGTACAATACTCTTATCATTTCAGATATATTTTGGCTTAATCTTTGGACTTCATACTTGTATGGTAACTAGAGTCTAGATTCACAGAGCACTCGATATTCATGAAGTGGTCACGCCAAACAAAAAGGAATTGCCACTTACATTAGTTGTCTTTGTTTAACATCTTGCAAGAGTTTGTTTAAAATTGTGTTATTAATTATTTTAACTTTGAATTTGATCTTAAATGCAGGTGGAAAACTTGGGTCGTCTAAATTATGGTCAATACATATCTGATAAGAAGGTAATTCAATAAATAAAATACAGACAATTTTGTTAAATATTGAACTTGCAAATTTTCTAGTTGTGTAATATGTGCATCTAAGTGCTGAAGATAGGCCTAAGAATCATTGCTTCACATATCAACCTATGTGTTAGATGCTATTCTCTTAGGCTGCCCTGAATTGAGCCGTTGTTAAAAAAGCAAATATTGTTTTTGTTTGCATATTATTAGACTGTATATGCTCCTAGTTCTTTGAGCCTCACATATCATATTAGACACTAGATATGCCAGTTGATGTTCTCGATTACATTATTTGTTTTTATTGGTTTTTGTCAATAATCATGCAGAGTCTGTCAAACTCTAGAGAACTTGGCTGCACTAGCCAATAGACTAAATATTAGAGTAGAAGAGGATTGGCATCTAATCAAGTCACAAGGAGCAACCATCAAAGGGAAGGAGAATATGGTGACTAGTGGGCCTATTACCTGGACGAAGCAACACGCTTTTTCATGCTTCCTGTTATGGTTACTTACTGTCTTCTACCTCATCACAAAAAATAGATACAGGAAGGAAATGAAACAAACATGGTTCTTGCCCTCCTTTCAAGGGATTTGAGATATGGGTTTTAGATTAATTTATCATTCTATGAGCAATATATGTAGCTGGCTCCAATTAGTATGGACTGACATAACTTGATGATAATGAACTATTATCTTAACATTGTTATAAATGTTATATTGTTATCGCTATACTGATAAAAATTAATTGAGAATTCATACCAGTTGGAAGGTAAGGATTTGAATCAAGATAACATGCGTGATTGTTATTTAGTTTCATTTATCTAACCTGACTACCAAAAGATATTTTAGTTATCGGGTGGTGCTCAATCTTAATATTTAACACCTGGTCATGTCCAATAGTTCTTCAAAATTTATACAACTTGAATATTTGAGTATCAATTCACAAATCCTTCAAAGAATTTATCCATCAGTTTGAAGGTAAAAATGTGACTCATGGGCCATGGCAACATCTGTAATTACTATTTGGTTTCCCGTATCCATACTAGCTAGAAGAAGAAATTTCAGTAATGGGATCCTGCTGAATCTTATTACAGATTTAATCACCTTGTCATGTATAATTGTTACTTTGGAATTTGCTAAAACCTGAATTCTTTGGGTAATCTTTTAATTGTTTGAGTTAGATTATTTGGAGTCTCTTGATTCATCTGCAATATTCTTCTACTGTAATCTAAATAAACTAGCATCACTTATCAATGTTGTTCCATGACATGGTTAGAATTCTCTTCTGTTTTGTTTCCATTGAGGTACTGAGAATGCATTCATTTATCTTTGGCATCCTTTGGTCAAATAGATTATCACTTTTCCCAATGATCCCATATTTTCTTAATTTGGATATCAATATATTGTTGCAATGACTAAGGAAATGTTTTCACAAAAAAAATTCCTTCTTCAAATACCTTTTCTTTCTTTTGTAGTTGGTAATTGAAATGCTAATCTTTGAGATTGTGAACTGCTGCAGTATATGGAGTATTGTTTTTTTTTTCAAAGTTAAGCTTTGTTGATTCATTGGGTTCTCATCATACTATAGGTCCAAATTCTTGAACGGAGATTTTAATTGACATCCTTTTGAATCAGGGAATACTGTCTAATGTTTTCATAGATGGCACTGCCCTTCATGGATGGCAGATGTTTCCAATTCCACTAGATAGATTTAGCAATTTTACGACTCTCAACCCGATCAAGCAAGTTTCTGATTTGATGACAGGTAATATATTTCTCTTGAGAAGATTAAACTATCATCAATACAAATTGTGAGTTAAAGGTTATTTAGCTATATCTAACCCACACAAATTCTTATTTGAACATTTCGATTACTTGCTTTTAATTATAGAAATACCATTTCTTGATATTGAGATATCAATATTTCCTAATATCATATGGCATTAATCCCCTGACACAAGTATCCATTGTTTAAAATTTTGAGTCGTGTTGTAGTTTTGGTTTACAATCGGAATAAAATACGGTTTAAGTCCTATAACGTGTCATACGGATACAATTTCAATAATTTTTTAAATATAAAATATATTAATTAAAAAATATTTTTATCAATATTTGATTGTTATAGATGTTTACTAATGTGTTATATTTGAGATGTTGAATGTTGAGTTTAGGTTTTGATATTATCTCGTTAAATGTTTGATACTTATTGAGCAAAGTCGATTTAGGGTTAATTGAAATCCATCAAGTAGACATCGGATGGTTAAGTAGGTTTAAACTAGGTTTAATTTGAATTTATTATGATGAATTTAAAATTAAATCAAATTTATATAAAGAATAACTTATTTCATTAGGAGTAGTATTTTATAAAGTTAGAAAATATATTATATATATATGTGTGTATATATATTTTATCATAATAATCTGTCTCCTATATCTTTATATATTTTCTCTCTCTATGCTTATTTCGTGGACATGGAAAAAGATAATCATCCTTAATGATTTTTTCCCTACTTGTGAAGAGATGAAGGAGAGAAAAAAATTAACCATTCTTAGAGGTTAAAGTGGTATTTTTTTTTCTCTCTATTTACCTTTGTGGACCGATGGAGGGGAAACAAATTAATGAATAAAGGAGGGAAAAATTAACAAGGAGGAAAAAAAAATTAATGAATGAATGAGGGAAAAAATAAGAAGGGAAAAAAATAACAAGGGAAAGGAATTACCCTTTAAAAAATTAAAAATTCTATCTAAAACAAAAAATTTTAAAAAGGAAACAACAATAAAAAAAACCACGAGGTTGTAGTAGCCACCGCGCTTGTGGAGGCGGCCTCGCTAGGTTGCGGTGTTGATGCCTGTCGGCGGGCAGGACGATGAATTTTACCCGTGCCCACCACATCGGTCGGTACTTAATTCATGCAAGTATCTATGTGCTTTTAATAACTTTAACACTTCAACTCAAGTAATTATTTATATCCAACTTGTTAAATCTACTTAAAATTTAAAAAAAAATCATAACTGAGTAAGAGTTAACTATGATGAAAAACAAATGAATACTCAATAATTATTTGTAGGTGCTAATTCCTTCAACTTTAGATCAATGTGTCGATAGAGAGAGGATGGTTTGAGACTCATGTTTACTTGCTGGTGGGGGAGGAGAGGAGAGGGTGGAGAGAGAGTATTAGCTAGGTGGAGAACTTGTTATGTTTACCTATAGTATGTCATTCTTGTCTTCTCCGTGCCCAACATTACTTATTGTTATATTTATCATTGCATCTGTTGCATCTTAGTGCTGTCCATGTCGTAGCATTTGTTGACCTTTGCCACTGCACTTGCTATCATGTCCACTCCGCTTTGCCTCTTTCTCTCACGCCCAGGGTTGCGTTCTTTCGTTTTGCTCATCGATCCTCATGGCTCATCAATTGTGATGTCTGCTGCTAGTTGCGCTTACTGCATTCGCTGTTGTGCCCAATGAGCTCCCTATCATGTCTACCGTTGTCGTTGTTGCGCTTGCACTCTCGACTTAGACATTATAACTTGCCTCGCCTCTAAGTTGCATGTTTGTCATTCGTCATTTGTTGTAGATAAAAAGTATAGTTTTTAGAATGTCGAGGAAGGGATTCTGTGGTCCACCTTGTTTAGGGTGGATGCCATTTTTAGGAAAAGCCACTCCATGGAGAGGGATTAGAACCTCATCTCTATTAGATTTTCGTGCAAATAAGTTGAGTAGAGTCTATGGAATCAGATGTCTAGTGGCTGCGCAATGGTCTCGTGGAGGCCTCTTTGAGGTCACGAGGCTGCCTCGATGTTGGCCATGAGGTTGATTGGTAGCGCCGATTTTTTTCTTTTTTTCTATCATTTTTTTCTTTCCTTTCTTTTTGTTCCCCTTATTTTTATTTTTTTTCCACTTAATTCCTTTCCCTCCTCTTCCTCTTCCTCTTCCTCTTCCCGTTAATTTTTTCCCCTTCTGTGAACATAGACTAAGTACCTCTTTAATGATGTAGGAGACGGATTGTTAAGAAAAATAGAAAAAAAAATTAATATATTTTATATTTTAAAAAGTACCGAAATCTTCTGAATACAATATGATACCGTATTGAAATTGTATCATTCCGGTCATACATCAAACTACTCAAAATTTTAAACCTTGGTAGAGTCCTTGAAATCAAAGCTCTTCTTTGCTACCCTATGGAATAAACGACATCAATCATGGCATTTGTTTGCAGACCTTGAAATATTTTTTGAGTTGGATAAAAGTTTTCATAGAAATTAGTAGTTTTTATAAAAGTGCTATTAGATAATAAGTTTATAAGAAATTGTAGAACATAATGAACCTTGTCCATGAATAATAAAGAAATATGTGAAGAAGGTTGTCCTTTACTAGGGATATGAATCATTAGTAATGGAGACGATGGTATTAGAGAAGGATGAATACTGACAAATAACCCCCTTTTTCTGTGGTATAAGACAACAAAATCAACCGCAGTAGTACCAGTGGTGAAAGATGGTAGTGAATAAGAATATTGATTATAATTAGATTAAAACTCACATTTAGTTGTGCTTCTCCATATACAGCAACAATTTGCAAATAACAGCCTTGTCATTGTCAAACTGTGTTGGTAATAGCTATCTGGAGTTGGATGATATTAGCAAATAGAAATGCAAGCTAAGCTAAATCCATTTTTTCTAACAAAAGTTTTACAACAATGAAATTTTTATCAATTGATATTATATGCTTAATATGTACACTATTATAAACTTCTTGACAACTTCAGAAAGCAAGAAATTTCAAATAATGAAAATTTTCTAGAAGGTATCTAAAACCTAGAAAAGGAAAAAAAATCTGTAAGAAATGGTAAGGGGTGATGAGATTTGATATTTCCTTTGTCTGCAAGCTTGTTCCTGATTTAAAAAATAAAATAGAATTCATTTAGTGTTATTTGCTTCTCATAATCTTTTATTCTAAGTGAACTTTATGTTCCTTGATTATTCATCAAGGAAATCCAGAGTCATGACAATTCCCAGAATATAAACACTTTTCTATCATGTACCTAACGCAGCTGTTTATACTATTGCAACATTAAGTGTGTTTGTTCCTGGCTACTATTTGTTTCTCTTGAAACATTTTGCTTTTCTCATTTGGGATTATTGTTATTTTAACTGCATAGGCTAGCTGATAGTGAGATGTTTATTTTGCTGCACAGATAACATTTCCACTGGACCAGGAATTTATGAAGGCCATGTCACCATCAATTCAGCGAAACAAATCAAAGATACATTTATTTCTTTCCGTGGTTGGAACAAGGGAATTGCTTTTGTGAATGACTTTAATATTGGAAGATTCTGGCCTGTATGATGTTGAGCCTGAGACTGCTCACTCCTTTGTTCTTTTTCTGAAATAATATATTATAATTTCTTTCTCATACAACATTCAATTTGACAATATAAATGCAGTCACTTGGACCCCAATGCACCCTTTATGTTCCTGCACCATTACTTCGAGAAGGAGAAAATATTGTGGTACGTGCTCCACTTCTATTCACAATTTGATTTATTATATGCGCTTGCACCAATTTTTGTACCAAAATGAACAATTCTGCAATTGCCTCAAGCTTCTAATATACATAAACATTAAGTAAAAGTATTTGTAAACTTATAACCATAGCTGGAATGTGCAGTATTGGATTAGACTGCATGGGCACATAACCTGTGCTTGCCAACAAGCCATGCCAAGTATGAGTTCATGTTGGGTTGGGTATGGATCTGAGTAAACACAACCCACTTGCCTCAATTTAAGAATGAGTGCAGAGAAAGATGGGATGAGGAGGTAGGGAGACCAATTACTACTTTAAATTCATCTCTCCTTCACATGGACGTAAAGTTGTTAGGATCAAGATCCTCCCTAGGAACCGAAGGAAGTTTTTAGATTTGGATCATAAGATTGAATCATTGGATGGTAAGACCCTACAATTTAATTTTAATATTTTAGAACTACTTTTTTCATTCATACTTTTTTTAGATTTGTTAACTTTTAGCATCGAGTATTATAGTAAATATTTTCCCCCATTCTAATATAATGAAGCTTATATAAAATTATTCATATTGTAAACTGATGAAATATATAACAATTCATAGTGTTCCATCTTTCTTTTCCTAGCAAGTAGTAAATTTTCGATAATTACAAGATGGATAAATAATGAGAACAATTGAAAAAAAAATTGTGTTAAAATGAATCTTATATAATTAATTCTTTCTCAAATGATACAACTGTTTCTTGAATAGCATAGAAACTTCACTTTTACTTTTCATAGGGTGAATCATACCAAGCTAGAGGATAGCGAATTATGCTTCCTTTAGTCCTAGTTTACTATTACTTTATTTAAGAGGGCATTCTTATGTTGCAGTAGAAGGTAGTCCTGACCAAGGGCCATACATATTGTTGGTTATACCAAGTAATGAAAGTAGAGTTGATTTCAATCATTTTAATGGCCTAAAGCTTCTTACTAATTTAGCTGTTAACTGCTAGATTGTATTTGGTATGCAAGAATGGAATAAAATGAAATCAGAATGAGATTCTAAATGAAATGGAATAGAACTTAAATTAGAATGACCTATTCCTTTCTTTATTTAGCTATAATATAATGATATAACTAATGGAATTTATTTTTGACATTTTTATTCATTTAATTTTCAATCAATTTTACTGACTCATCTTATTGATTTTGGAGTGACAAATCTATCTCATTAGTTCAAGACACTTAATTTGGTCGATCTACACAATTCAATTTGGTTGGTTTAGTCCACCTGTAGCACATTGGATTCACTTACTCTATTTTACCTTTATTAGTTTGATTGATTTGACTAGCCTATCCACCTAGCTTGTCATGTTTAACCAACACAACTGGTCCACTAAGCATGACTAGCCTGATTGTCTGCTTGGTCTGCCTGCCGGGTCCAATGGATCACATGGCTAGTTTTTGATCCACTAGAGCTAAGCTTGACCAACCCGAATGACTCGCCTCAACTAACTGTTCCTCTTGGCCCGACCAGATCACTTGCCCCCTTGACGCGTTCAGTTTGGTTGATTTGAGTTGTTCGCTTGGCCTAATCGGCCTGTCCATCCTACTTAACTCTATTTCAATTTTAGTTTAAATTGTTAATTTGCTAATAGAGGTGGAATGAAACTTTCTCCTACTTAAAGGGTGGAATGGATTGAGTGGAATTAAATATTTTTTTGGAAAAGATGATATCACTTCAAATTGTTCATCCAAACATTAGAATGAAATTGTAGGGTGATTGAACCTTACAATTTTATCCCATTCATATATAGCTAATGCTATGTTTGCCCTAGTGCTAATACACATCTATACTGCTTTATGAGGCATGGGCTTTTTGGCCAAAGAAAGCGTTCTCAACCCAACAATGCTCTTTCTAATTATTTATGTATTTGCAAGGAATAAACATGGATTTTGACACCAACTGCAGATCATCTTAGAGTTACATGCACCAAATCCTGATTTCACAATCAACTTGGTGAAGAAGCCAGACTTCACTTGTGGAACCAAGAGTAGAAGGAATGGTAATTATTGAGAATAAGATTTGCTACTGAATGTACATACATTATAGTTTCATTCTATTGAACATTTCCTTATGCGTTGATTCCCATAACAGCCCCCAACAGTTTGTTCTCTTTTCTATTTGTATCTATCTAGTGATCCATGCTGTTCAACCTGTGATTTTGTTAGTCTCTTTAATGGCCCACATTCATGATAAATTTCTTAACATCCAAAAGGTTCTTAGATTGAGTTATCAATATCATCCGCCAAAATTAATTTCAATTATTTGTGCTGTGATACAAAAGATGCATGACCGGAATTTAGATCATGCATAACCATAATATGAAGTGCTAGTTTGCTTGCCTCCTCCGTGTCATCCTCTTCCCTGTTATATCTTCTGAAGGCGTTAGTTTGCTTGCCTGCCTGACAGTTTTTCAATTCCCCCTGAGGCTAATCTCTGCAGTATTTCCATGATCCCAGTACCCATTTCAGCAGGAAGCACCACAGGGCTAGAAGCCCTGCATTATCAACTTTTCCTTATTCTTTGCATTTGTGAAATGAAAAAGGACTCATGGATAGCAAAAAGCCTCCGTCTTTGGTTTGAACAATTCGACTCAATCCCTCACCAAGTGGCGGCAGCTCCAATGGCTCCTCGGTTGGCAGGTCAATAGGACAACCAAATGCACCGCTGTTTCTAGGTGGAGAGAAATTAAAATTGTTCACTGCCATATTTATCATAGAAATTGCCACAGTGAGCGAACTATTCGATTCCATCACCAGGACCAAAGAACTAGCCTCCTGAAGCCAGAGATTCTTTTTCAAATTGCTTCCACAAGTCCTCCCTGGGTGATTCAGGTTCACTGCCCTCAATCCCCAAGGGCTGTGTTCTATGCCTAGCACGCTTAAAACCTCATTGGCAACAGACTCTGCGAAGGCATCTAATCTACGTGACCTGCTCAAGCTTGCTATCTTGCAACTAGAATCAGTGTCACCATGAGTTAGTTGCTTCTTTGGCTTGTAGTCACAATTTGGGGAGTCAAATTCCTCTTGCTTAAGAGCGGACATGCTTTGAAAGATAGAGTTTAGGTCTTCTGCTGCGCCATCCATGGTTACCAAAGCACCATTTAGAAAATTGTCACTCCCAACTGCGGCACACATATTGCCACAGCAAGACCCCCTCCACAGCTGATTCATGTGACTCGGTGTCAACCACTTCTGCGAAGTCACTAGCAGATTAAGGTCGTCCTGAAGTGCAGCCTCACCGTCTGGTTTATCGAGCTTTACACCGTGTTCAATCATCATACAATCAGGATCATTGCATTCCCGTTCGTTACTTCTTTGACGCCTGATAGGGGTGATATGTATTTATAGAGACTCTATACCACAAGAATAAGAAAAGAAAGAAATCTTAAAATATGACCCTTAATTTCAATTTTATAAAGAAAAAAAAAGAGATTTTAAATCTATTGACATAAATTAAAATTAATAGAATCAAAAGGCTGATTAATAAATTAAAATTAAATCAGGACCCATAAATATCAAAAATATTAAAATTATTTTAAATATCATAAAATGGAAATTAATAAAAATAGTAAATATGTTTTTAAAAGAACCTAAATGGTAAAATTTAACCACAAAATTTGACCGTTTTAGATTTTCTATAGTAAATATAGATTTTATAATTTTGCACGCGTGTGGCTGCCAACGGCAAAAGTTACACGATGCTTTAAAATTTGGATTAAGCATATCCGTGGAAGCATCAAGATTCAGCGTGTCTAATTTTGCCATGGGTGAGATATTCAGTGTTGAGCTTGTCAGCACCTCATGGAGTACCTTCACATCCTCTAATGACCTCCTCTGCGAATTTAGCAAATCGACCTTTCTGACTCCCTCGTCCCACTCCAAAGGACTCATCCCATCCGAAGGCTCATTCCTGATAAGAGACAACATTAAGAGATGCGCCCTCGCCTTCCCTGATAGGTGATAGCTCGTGGTCCAGCATCCGAATGCTTTATCGTCGTTTAGCTCCTCCAGAGTGCCTGGAAGCACGCGGGTGGCGACAGAGGTCCAACTCAGGGGCGCCACCTGCGAAGGAGGAATAGATAAAGAAATGCCGAGCCTCGTACTTAGCCGTCCCTCCAGGGCCGGTGTGGTTGCCCTGATGGTGCATCGGTAGCTCAGCGTCTCCTCGAATGGATGACTCCGGAGACGGTTGGAAGTTAAACTTTATTTTAGAGATAAAAATTGTTGATAAAAGTTTGTGAAAATAGAATGATGAGGTGGCAAGTTTGACTAGACTTCGTGATAGGATAAAATTTGATGAGGTGAGATAAGAATAAGAAGTTTCGTGGAGATAGAATAATTCAATTGGTGTCTATCCATTAAGCCTATAAATATGTACTTTCTTTGAAGCAAGTTGAGTGTTTTATTTTATTTCTCCTCCTCTTTCACACAGAGATTCTCCTCCTCCTCCACATTTTTTTTCCTATAATCATTTTTATTTTTTCACCCATAATTCCTTTTCCAATAGCCTGAAGTCCCATTCCAACTCTGGATAGAGAAAAGGAGCTATGAATCCACCACTAGCTGCATCGACGTGAATCGGTGTATCCCACCTGAGGAGGATCAATAAGTTAAAGACTATACCAGCCCATGCTAATGTTTGTAGCCACAAGAAACTAAATATTTCTAAAAAAAATCTTCAAATTCTCCGATAAGAGTTGAACCCAAGATGGCAGCAACACAGATAGTATTCTCATCTACCATCTCCACTACCTTAGATGGGTCCATCACATAATAACCCTCTATCAATTTCACTTCTTTTAACTCTACTTCAAGGTACCTTGCAAATTTCTCCCAACAAACCTGGATATAGCATATATAAATCAATTCGGTCGTCAATAGAGTTTGAAGATGGTCTCTAGACACTCAGAATGAGCTAATCATGCTACCTGAACATTTGCACCAGTAACAATGTTGGGTTTGTCAGTTGGCTTTCCCCTCAGCTTGTTGGAAAAAATAAATTATGGGAGAAGAAGTAAAAATGATTATAGAAGGAAAATGTGGAAGAGGAGGAGAAGCTCTATGTGGAAGAGGAGCAGAATAAAACAAAAACTTGACTTGCTTCATTTATTAAAAAGAGGTACATATTTATAGGTTGATTGGATAAGCACTAATAATCTAAATTTTATTTATTTATTTATTTATTTTAAATTCTATCTATACGAAATTGTTATCATTATCATGACAACTCAATAATTTTATCATATCACTAAGTCTAGTCAAACGTGCTACCTCATCCTTTTATCCTCGTAAATTTTATCCATCTAAAATAAAGTTTAATCTCCAACACCCCCTCTTAAACTTAATTTTGTGACTCCAAGTAGATTCCGCATCTTGATGAAA
>JBBMJZ010413114.1:12499577-12509584 GCA_037833815.1 Zingiber zerumbet | reverse complement strand
CTTGGTTAGCAACAATAAAATAAGATAAAATTTATTTAAATATAGATGATGATATAATAGGAGATAGAGCTCAATGATGTAAAAGGATTCATACAGCCGACCCCACCTAGTGGGAAAAGGCTTGGTTGTTGTTGTTGTATCACTTGTATCTATGTGTTTTGATACATAAACAAGTTAACTTTATGGTTTTTGTAAGATATAATCAAGGTTCTAACCTTGGATGTCAAAAGATGTTATTCATCCTTAATTGCATAAAACATATACATATATGAAACTTCTAACTAAGCACAACAACAACAAAAAATGTACAAGTCATGTAATAAGAAATACATGTATCAAATGTTAGTGTCAGCTCTAAGAGTCAATCATAAGTTGATTGACTTAGAACATATTGTATCATATTTATCAATAAAGATAATATTTTGGTTATTATATTTACTTCATGTTTGTGCTAGCTGAATAAATATAATAATGCCCTAGAATAGTATGTTCTAATCTACAACATATCAATTGAGTGAATTGATTGTGGAAGATTATCGATATATATATAGAGAACACTACTCTTAAATATTTCTAGTCAAGTGTCAAAAAATAAAGGCAATATTAATGTATTGAGACTAGCATGTAGATCAATTGATTACTTAATCTCATAAGTCATGGATATAAAATATCAAGTGACATATAAGTATATATAATTAGAAAATAGGTACTGAATTGACTCACCATGAGAAGTTTCATTTATCGTTATATGAGTGTCTTAAATATTTTCATAGTGACTATTAATATAAATAGTCCTTAGACTTGAAATCATTACAATTCCCTACATAAGGAGTTGTGTACTTTGACATCGATAAACATCACTTGTAACAAGGTAAAGTATAAAGTCATTCACTAGCTATGCAATGAGCTATAAAGAGGGATGTGAGAGATGCAGATGAGATTTTTCTTTTCCATATAACGAAAGAGATATATATAGGCCCCTTGATTAAGTAGGACTACTGAAATGCATGATCATGTTCAAATAAGTTAATATGAGATATTAAACTTATTTGATTAAATGAGTTTACTTAGAAATTAAGAAACACATAGATTGATGAGAGGATGACACGATATATGCTTTATGAATCAATCTAGATATCAAGGATAAAAGGAATGAGTTATACAAGATAATAGTCACAGACATGTTAGGCTAGATCTTGACATTTCTCATCACTTTGGTAGCAATAATGCATTGTTAGATGTCACTCATTGCTTGTGTATTTAAAATAGATTTAGAAACACTGTTAACATTACGAGAACCTAATGGGTCACACAAAAAAAGTATGTTGATTTGAAGATAGGTTTATTTTATGGTTTTGAACCTTAAGCTTACTGGATTAATAAGTTAATCTAATTGGGTTTTGGACTTATTGGATTAATGGGATAATCCAATTGGATCTTAAAGGCTTATTGGTTAATGAGTTAATCCAATATTCTTGCTCTTTCTTTTAAGCACAACCCAACTAGAAAGTCCACTACAAGAAACCCTAATGGTTAAGTTTTCTTTTTGATCTTCACCTTAAATAGTCATTTCTTTAAAGAGGGAAAAATGTGAAGAGTTAGCAAGAAGGTGAAGAGTTAGCTTCTTCTTTGATTGCCACCTCAAATGGCCATCTCTTTATTGTCATCTTAAATAGACATCCCTTTAAAGAGGGCAAGAAGGTGAAGAGTTGGCTTCTTCTTGGATTGCCACTTTAAATAGTCATCTCTAGCAAGAAGGAAAAAGTGTGTGAGACTCTCTAAATTTCTGAGTTTGTGGACGAATGAAGAATGTGCTCATGTGATCTTGCTCAGATGGACTGAACTAATAGTCTTGTAAGAGTTGTTCATGCATCAAAGGTAACAATCCTATTCGCTAGAGTAGTTACAAGAGTAGTTTTGCATTCACATGGATCTCTGGAGGGATCAATCTTTGCCATGTTTATAATTTATTTTTCACTAAAGATACCAACATCAAATGTTCCATCACATATAATAAAAGCATCGAAACATATAGTTAACATTGCATGGATTGGTAGTAGGCAAGTTACAAACATGCAAAACATGACAGGACATGCAAAGTATCAAGGTAAGATCAAAACATAGAAGCAACTGTAACATGGCATAACATGCAAAAAATCCTAACAACATAAAGACTTAGTTCCTCCAACATGGATTTTCAATCACTACCACCTTCTTTGATAGTAAATATCCTGTTCAAAATAAATTAACAGTACTAATAAAAATAAAAATAAACAAACTCAATCAAATAACACTAATTATGAGACAAATAACAATCATACAAAACAAATTCATGAAGAATCATCACCACCACTATCATCACCATCATCATCGTTACTATTATCACCGGAACCAGGAGGAATCTGACTTAGAGAGGATTCTAACTAAAGATGTCCAATAATAAAGTCATGTCGTTGGCGCATTTCTGTCATTTCCTGATCCCTTTCTAATATTATGTCCTTCAAATGGGTAACCTCTTCAGTCAAGTTATACACTTGTGTCGTTACTGCTGGTGGGGTGAAAGTAGATTTACAACCAACTCTTTGGGTTATGCTCAAAGAATTCATTCCTAATATCCTTCCTCTCCCTTTCGGTCCTCCACTCGTCTCTAGCCATAAATCCAAATAATTACCAATAGACAGCTCAAATCCTTCATTATCATTACTAGCACCTGAAGTTCTTTGTGCTAGCTCTAGCTCATCATATTTCTCCTGAATTGTAATGAGAAAATTTTTTTAAAAAATTACAATAATAATATTTTAGACATGCATATAATCTTAAATTAAGATCCAAGTTTAATCCAAACCTTAATTTGTTTAGCTCTCTTTCCGCTCCAAGTCTTGTCTTTTTTCTGAAATATGCAGGCGAAAGTGTCTATAAATAATGGCTCCCATCCCATTTCCTTGGTCTAAAAAAAATACTGTTAGAAATAATGAAATTGTATGAAATAGATTAAAAAATAGTTGGAGAGTTAAAAAATTACCCATCTCTATCTATGCTCATCAATATTGATAGAGCATCCCACAAATGTTGCAGATGAGTCTCTAGAATTATAAGCTTGATTTAAATTCTATTGACTCCTTTGTTTTCTCTCCTCTGTCCAAAAATTGGAGATCCTAATCCAATTTTCCTTGGTGATGCAAGGTGGCTTTTTCTCCTAGTCTTAGCATGATTCAGTACATGCCAGATGTGATCGTCATTTTTTTTCTTGAAAACCCTCTTTATTTCCAACTCATCATCACTAGGCTCCCAAGTGAATGACCGCTATAATGAAAAAATAATTGATTATATATTTACTTTTATTTCAGATATAAAATGTATGGGATTTACCCTAAACTCACTCCACCATAGTTCTTTTTGTGGGTGTTGGAGTACTTGTATAAGTCATTGAATCCCCTCTCCAATGGTTATTCATGATTCTATTAATCTCGTGAATAACACGTTTAGAATTTCCAAACCTATCATAAAGTTACAAGCAAACAATGTTAAATAATTATGATAGTTAAAAAAATAAAATATTTTTTAGTACTTACAAATCTTCACAGGGAACTTTATGTTAGGACCCTTGGTGGTTAGCTGGGGGGTGAATGACCCCTGCACAAATCAAACAAAACAACTTTTCTCAGACAAATAACTTGATTAAAAGAACACTTGCATATAAAAATAATTTTAAAACTAAAAGATAGAGACTCAGCGGATTTACTTGGTTATAACCGGGGAGGTTGTTAATCCAAGACGAAAAAGCGCACTAATAATTCTCCTTCAGGCGGAGAAGCCTCTTTACAGCAGTGAACGCTCAGAAACAGAAAGCTAAATAGAAAAGGAAGTGCGTACAAGTGTTGTATTGATTTTTCTTGTTGTTGTAAAGCTTTGGGAGCAAGGCTGCTTATATAGCCTTGCTCGGGGCGCTTAGAAGGGTTCCAAGCGCTTGGAGGGGGATAAAATTTTATCCCCTTCGCAACGGATCACAGTCAAATACGATCCGGATAAACTTTAGTTCTAAGCCCCCGGAAGGGTTCTGGGCACCCGGACCTTGAAAGTCAACCATGTTGACTTTTTCAGTCCGGACCTTTCGCTCCGGTTTCGCTTGTCTCGGTCCGGGTCTTCCTCTTCGATTCCTCATGCTTGAGTAATCTCGGCCATTCAGAATAGGGCTCATCCGAACTCAACTTCCGACCTTCTCGAGCAAGCTTCCGCTCTTGGCTTCTCGTCCCTCAGAAACATCGCGAGCCTCCTTCCTCTTCCGCAGCTCCTTGTCCCTTGGACGCACCGAGCCCGTCGGCTCTCTCTCTCTCATGTAGTCCTTCTCGCTAGCTACATCTTTTGCTCGACGCCCTGTGCTCCTAAGTTCCTATACACTTAGACACAAGGTGTTAAACACAACAGGACCAAACCTAACTTGTTTGATCACATCAAAACAACCTTGGGGTACCAACAATCTTCCCCTTTTTGATGTGAGCAACCTAAGTTAAGTTAGGATAAACTAACATAAAGTAAAAATAAATAAATTTGCAATTAAAGTATAAAAAATTTAAAAAAGTTAAACTACCTCCCCCTAGACTTCACCTTTCCTTCTCCCCCTTTGATCACATAAAAAATGGGGTATCAAAAAAATCTAAGGCTACATTTTTCAAAAAATAGTAAAGTTTTTATTTTAAAAAAATCAACATTTTAAAAAACTTATTAAGTTTTTGGAAATTTTGAAAAATAATTTTGATAGCATTAAAAAAATTATGATAATTTTAGAAAAAAATTTCTAAGTAAAAAAATATTTTTGATATCACCAAAAAAACATCAATTATTTCCTAAGTTTGTAAAAACTAATTTTGGTTAAAAAAAACTTTAAGTTTTTTCTAAGTTAAAAACACCAAAAATAAAATATTGTGAGTAACTATTTAAAGCATTATTTAATTACAATTAAATGTTTTATCAATTAGTCAATTAAACATGTTTTTTTCATTAATCGACTTCCAGGCTGTGGCGAGACACTAGGCCTCCTTGGTTATTGGAGCAACAACAACTTTCTAGACAAACCCTCTTAAGGAAATTCAAACATTTAATTTTCTCGCTGAAAGCGTTAAGTCTACTTAAAGTTCAAGTTAGACAAGACTTTGGAACCTAATATAGATTCCAGCCAACTAAATTAATTAAGAATGTTTTAGGAATATATTTCTTTAAAAATTTTCTAATTTATCCCTTATGAAATCTAAGATGCTGGCTTAGTCTATTATAATTTTGAATTCTAACATTCAAGCATGCATGATTTTTTAAGTTCTTTATTTTATTTTGTAAATTATCATTTTCAATTTTATTTTATCAAATTCTCCTAAAGGATAAGATTTTGCTAGAACTAATTTTAGCTCTTTAATTTCTTTTTCTAGCTTACAATAATTCTTTGATAAATATTTTATAAACTTAAATGACTTATCAGGCGGAAGAGATCGTCCCTGACTTACCTTGTCGATCCCGTTATCCGTAGCTCCCCCTGAAGTGCTGCTTTCTTCCGATATCGCTCCCCCTTCTTTGATGCTCTCAATGCTCATTTCAGATGAGCTTGCTTCATTTTCGTCGTCTTGATAGCTTTCCATTAACGCAAGTCCGGAGAAAACCTCAATCTCTGATTCGGATGATATTTCATCCCACATCACATTTAGGTTTTTGTGTTGGTTCATTTGGATGGGCTTCTTGTTCTTACCTTTGTCCTTGTTCTTCAATTTAGGGAAGTTATCTTTAATGTGTCCTTCTTCATTGCAGTGGTAGCATCTGATTTTTCTTCTCTTTCTACCTTGAAGATGGCTAGATTTTCTAGATTTAAATAACTTTTTAAATTGATTTACCGTCATCATTGTTTCCTCGTCGTCAAAAGAAGATTCTGAAGATAGTTCATCCATCTTTACCTTGAGGGAAATATTGTACTTCTGCTCCTTCTTTGAATCTGCACATCTCGATTCATGGACTTCAAAAGTTGAAAATAACTCTTCTAAGATAATAGATTCTAAGTCCTTAGAGATATACTAGGCATCTATTAATGATGCACATTTTGTATTTTTTAGGGAATGTATTAAGAGCATACCATAGTGAATCTCGGTTGCTTACCTTTTCTCCGAGATTCGAAAGTCCAGTGATGAGCTCCTTAATCCTTGAGTGAAGGTGTGCAATCATTTCATCTTCTTCAAATCGAAGGTTGGTGACCAGGTTGCGAAGTAAGTCCCATCTCGCAAGCTTTGCTTCGGGCGTCCCTTTGTGTAGCTTAAGGAACTTCTCCCAAAGTTCCTTTACTGAGTTGTAGGCGCTGATTCGATTGACTTTTGGTGGTGGTAGGATGCTCATATAGCCTATTTCTTATTGTTGTAAAGCTTTGGGAGCAAGACTGCTTATATAGCCTTGCTCGGGGTGCCTAGAAGGGTTCCAGGCGCCTGGAGGGGATAAAATTTTATCCCCTTCGCAACGAATCACGGTCAAATGTGATCTGGATAAACTTCAATTTCGAGCACCCGGACCTAGAAAGTCAACCACATTGACTTTTTCAGTCCAGGCCTTCCGCTCTGATTTCGCCCACCTCGGTCCGGGTCTTCCACTCTGGTTCCTCTTGCTTGGGTGATCTCGGCCATCCAGAATAGGGCTCACCCAAACCCAACTTCCGGCCTTCTCGAGCAAGCTTCTGCTTTTGGCTTCTCATCCCTTGGAAACATCGCGCGTCTCCTTCTCGTCCGCCTACATACTCTTCCGCAGCTCCTCATCCCTCGAACGCACCGAGCCCGTAGGCTCTCTTTCTCGTGTCGTCCTTCTCGCTAGCTGCATCTTTTGCTCGATGACTTATGCTCCTAAGTTCCTATACACTTAGACATAAGGTGTTAAACACAACATGACCTAACCTAACTTATTTGATCAAATCAAAACAACCTTGGGGTGCCAACAGATAAGTCTTTGGTTGTGATTGTACACTAGTTGTTCTTATAGCCCGAGAAAACATTGAGACTCTATCTATTGGGGTTATACTTTGATTCATTTACTGACTCCATTAGGGTCATTAGATAGTGAGATTGGGTGTAGTAATGAAACATATAGGAGTTAGTATATTATAGTCAAGAATTCACTACACACCCATGGGTGTGAATATCCTATGTAACGTATTGTTCTATAGTGTATAAAGTCTCTAATCAGAGCTGTAAGGTGTGCTTTAGGAAAGGAGTTTCCTAGTTGTCATTGGATGTCACTATAAGATACATCACATAGTTTTCAAATCAATATACAACCGTCGATGTACCAATGGTTGTAGATTTGACAAGGGTATATGAGATGAAGGGACTGGAATGTACGTTAACCATAATCGACTGGTTCTTACAGGCACTATTCAGTGATACCTAGGGAGTCATGGGGCAGTGCTGGTAGATGCTCTTACCATGATTTATTGGGTGCTAATCAAAATTAGTTCTGATATCCTATAAACAAAGGATGGAGCTATTAAGGGTATGCCTATATAAATGATGAGGATTGTCATGAATCACAAAGAGTTGTGAACCCATGACTAACTGTATTCCTAAACCATTAAGGGTCACACAAGTATTGGTTTCTCTATTTCCTATAAAGAAAGTTTGATGTGATCAAATAGTCACCATCCTTGGAGCTTTCATCCTTAAGAAAGTTAAATTGTATTCCTAAACCATTAACTGTCAAATTCTAGTAGTTGAGTTTGGTGAATAAAGTTTGATAGATCAAATAGTGAATTGACAACTAAAGTTTGGTTTGATCAAATGTTATCGTTAATATGACATGATGGGCTCCCATTATAACATTTTAGAAAAGTTCTAATACCTAATGGGTCAAGATGGAAGAAAGAAAATGACTAGGTTTAATTTGTTAGACACTCATCTCTTCATATTCCTTGGATAGATGAAGAGACACTCATCTCTTCATCTTCCTTAGATAGATGAAGAGACACTCATCTTTTCACATTTCTTGGAGAGATAAAGAGGCGCACATCTCTTCATCTTCCTTAGAGAGTTGATGGGTTATATAAAGAGAGTGTCCATCCTTGGAGCAAGGAGAGAAGTAGTCTTTTTTCAGTTGTCACCCCCTCTCAAGAGAAAAGGATGGAGATCTTCCCTAGCTTCCATCAAAAGAGTCTCATCTTCTTGTGTCATTATGACCATCTTAACGAAAAATGACACTTGATCTTTAGTGTGATCAAGTGTTGGAAAGGGGACTCTGATCGTGGACCTGATTAGATGGAGAAAGCACAAGTTCAAGACAAACAAAGAATAGCTATTTGGCCAAACCTAAAATAGTTGGAGCTATCCCCAAACAAAGGTTGTTTGGAAGGTATATTTTCATTTATGTTTTGATTCATTTGTATATTGATGCATATGTTAATAGTTTTATTTAGAATATACATAAATGATCTAGTATGTTTAAATTTGATAGTTTTGCATGTTTAAATAAAAAGATTGAATTGACATTAGATGAATAAATCATATATGATAGTTTATCCTTGTTATGCTTCAAGGATCTTACTTGAACGATTAGATTGTAATGCATACTTAGATTAAAGATCATGCTCATGTTTGTTTTTTGAAAATCCATATGAGCACTCCTTTGATTTAATTGTTAAATAAAAAAAATTAAATTTTAAACTTTCGCTGCACATAGCGGTGTAGAAACATGATACCTAAATTTTGGGATATATATATATATATATATAAATTAAAATTCCTCATTTTGAATATTTCTCAAAATTTAGATCAAGCCATAAAGGGAAAAAAAAATAAAAGAGTATAGTTTTCACTACCATTCGTCAACGATGGTTACATGATGAAAGTTGCCCGTGGTCAATGTCTAGCTCATATCATTTGGGAGGCCTGGACGCCGGAAAGCTGTGTCTTCCACTGACATAAGTGATGTGGATTGGGTGGAACTCTCATGCCTTCAGCTCATATCATTGAGGGAACGCATGGTAACCATCCATATTTCAATCTAATATTGATTGGTTAGCATGACACGTAAAGATAATCGGTGTTATATTATTGGATCCTTATCAAACGTGAGGCGAAATACATAGAGGTTGCATATGATGTAATTGAGTTCTTCCTTTTGGAAAGTGTGATTGGTTGATATCATTCAGGGATCACAATTAGCTAATTGGGCTCTATGTACTTACTAAGGAAATATGATTTCCCGTTTTTATTAGAGGGTGATGGAAATGTCAAAAACAATGGTAGATAAATTTAAAATATAAAAGTCCACATATTTTATCTTATGAATGATTTAAAATAGTTAGTAAGGTTAATTATATTTTTTATTTCAGTATATTTTTAATATGACATCTTGGAATCCACTATCTATGATACATGATCAAAATAAATTAACTGAACATAACTATTCTGACTAGCTAAGAATTTTAAAGATTGTTCTGACATCTTAAAAGATCATATATACACTAAATAAGGCAACTCCAAAAGAGGCTCCTGTTAATGCCACTCTTGATGAGTTGGCAGAGCTTGAAAAATGATGGGACCATAATCTTCAAGCAAGATGTTATATGTCGGCTTCAATGTCAAATGAATTGCAAAGGAGGTTCGAGGAAACTGTGGGTGCTAAAGATATTCACATACACCTACAAGAGTTGTATGGTACATAGACTCATTCAGTTTGGCATGCTGACTCGTATGCGAGATGGGGCTTTGGTCCATGAGTATGGGGTCAAGATGATTAGGCATAGGGGTGTAATCGAGCCGAGCTAAGCTGAACTCTTGAATGTTTGAGTTTGACTCATTTATAATCGAGCTGATCTCGAGTTTTATTTAATGAATATATTCAAAGCTCACGAGCTTATTCGAGCTTTTATCAAGCCTAAACGAGCTTAATAAATATAAATTATAAATTTAAATATTGATTAAAAACTAAATTATATATTTAGAGAAAATTATAATATTCTTATTAAAATTTATAATTTTATTCTAATAAATAAA
>JBBMJZ010413114.1:12487267-12499477 GCA_037833815.1 Zingiber zerumbet | reverse complement strand
AAAAAGGAAGAAGCTAAACAAAATAGAAAAGTGCACAAATGTTGTTTCAGTAATTGCTTGTTGTTCTTTAGCTTTGGGAGCAAGGCTGCTTATATAGCCTTGCTCGGGGCGCCTGGAAGGGTTCCAGGCGCCTGGAGAGGGATAAAATTTTATCCCCTTCGCAACAGATCATGGTCAAACGCGATTCGGATAAAGTTCAGTTCCGAGCGCCCGGGAAGGTACTGATGAATGTGAATGGAAAGATCCTGCCTAATTAGGGGAGCGTAGGTACAGTGTCAGGTGCTAAATTAGACTAGCCATGAGAACTTTGCTACAACCACCTCATCAAAAGATGTTCTAAAAATTTAAAAATAGGATAAAGTAAATAAAATTTGATGCATAATGAAGAACACAAAATAGTTACCATATCTGTGACAAAATGAGAGATTGTGTGAAACTTACGATGCTAAGACGTCACCTCTAATGACCTATAGAAAAAAATACAAAGGATTAACAAATAAAATATATAAATTTAAGAATGAGACAATCCATAGACAACTAATTGAGCTATGTGTTTTGTAAATTTGCAGATTAAAACTAAATTTACTTGTAAAAAAAGTAGTACCATATATGAAAATAAAATATCATAATTGTTATTATATTAAGATAATATTCCTCTATCTAAAATGTATTCACAACTTCCTCTTGTTGATATGCAATGTCTTCCCAACATTCCTCAATTTTTTTCCCCCGTGATTTCATTTTACAAACAACCCACCAATTACTTGAATCACTTGTTGTGCCAACATAAATGATTAATATCTCTTATACAATCTCTTATGATTTATTTCAACAAAATTATACCATGGATCACCTTCATCCCTCTGATAGGGTCGAACCAGCGACACATAAATAGATTAACTCAGATTTCTAAGTCAGGATATTCTACCTCTATAATTTCATCCAACAAACTATAAAAATCATTGCTTGCACTTCCATCATTGGATGACTGAACATAAACTCTACTATTCATTGTTGTCTTACTCATTCCATATTCTTGAGTATGAAAATTATATCCATTTATGTTGGCCAAGTGTGTACCAATACTTTTGGACCCCATGACAGATGGATTAACAAATCATGTTCAAGGTGAGCTTGATTATCATGAACATAAAATCAAATACGTCAATTGTTAAAAGTCTGCATATGTGTAAACTAAATTTAGATTATCTACTTATATATGATTTGAACCATGGTGCAAATTCTTCTTCGCATAAGTGATTAAACTCTTGTATCGACAATTCAGATTATAAGTTTTAGAAAATCCTACCATAAAAAAATAAATTATAACAAAAATAATTTACTATGTAATAAATATATGATTATAGAAAATATATACTAACTCATAATATGATGATATTTCTGGACAATTCAGTAAAATATATGTCTGGGCTGCCCATCATTCTTGACCAGTTAAGTATCTCTACTTACATGGTCCACTTGGTCGACCAAGGTAAAATTTAGAATGAATTTAAATTGGGATCAATAGGACACTTATCATTTCTTTCCCCTCTTCGTCTTTTGCCTGGATCATGAGACTCAAAATAATATGATGCAAAAATTATTACTTCCTCCATAATATATGCATTAACAATAAAGACTTCAGCTTATGCCTTATTTTTCACCTTTTCTTTAAATAATATAAAAATCTTATGGTAATCAAATAAATTGTATTAGATATTAATATAAAATAAAATTAGTAAATTTTTATTCATTCAGATTGTTGAAGTATAGAAGATGGAAATTTTACCTTTTAAATAGACACATCCATCGAAAATGGACAGGTCCTCCAACTTTAGCCTCGTATGACAAGTGAACCAAAAGATGTTCCATGAAATTAAAAAATCGAGGTAGAAATATCCTTTCCAAATTACACAAAATGATTGAAATGTCTCTCTCTAATGCCTCCATGTGTGAATGTCTCAAAACTGTCGAGCAAATATCATGTAGGAAAATGTTTAACTCCATAATAGCACCCCCATATAAAATTTGGTAAGAGTTCCTTAAAAACAATAGAAATGAGCTTTTGCATGAATATATAACAGTTATGACTTTTCAAACCAATCAATTTGCATTCCTTTATATCGGCATATCTTCCAAGATTAGAGATATAACCATCTAGAAATTTCAATGATTTTAATCATTCACAAATAACACGCCTTGGATTCTAAATTCAATGTATAAATTATTTTTGACTTTGGTCCCCTACTACTATCATCGATATCCAGAGTAATTCTTTTACAAAGGAATTGTATATTTTTTTTCTTGCATTGAGATTGTCTTTGATTTTTTCCATTGATATCCATCACTGTATTTATCATATTATCAAAAAAATTCTTCTCAATATGCATTACATCAAGATTATGATGAATCAAATGACTAAACCAATATAGTAAATCCTAAAATATACTCTGTTTAGTTCATTTGTGTACTTTCATATTCATATGTTGTATCATATGGCTCTTTAATAACAAATAGAAAGTTAACATTCTGAACTAAATCTGTTGACTTGTTAATCTCAATGGTGAGGTATTCTTTCAATTCTATTCTTAGTGAATTCATCTTTATTCTTTCTAGAATTATAATTTTGTGGTAAAAGTTGTCTATGACAATCAAAATAATTTAGCTTCTTCCCATGTTGCAATTTGATTGACTTTGATCTCTGCATACATATTGGGCATCATAAGATCTTAACGGTACTCCAACCCGATAGCATACCCAAATCTAGAAAGTCATTTATGGTCCAAAGAAGAGCAACCTTCATTACAAACATCTGATTAGTATGATCATCATATGTAGGAAAACCTTCAGCTTATAGTTGTTTCAGCACTGCAATCAATGGTTGCATATAAATATCTATTAACTTCTTCAGATTTTTGAGTCAAACACAACTAATGTTAAAAACATATAGAGTGTTTTTATGTACATCCCAGGTGGAAGATTATATGGAGTTAAGAAAACTGGGAAACAAAAACTAACGTCTTCTTGATTTTCCAAATGGGGCAAATCCATCAGCACAGAAACCTAATATGATGTTTCGAGTCTCCTTTGCAAATTTCGGATATGTTCTATCAAAATTTTTCCACACTTCTGCATCTGATGGATGACACATTGACTCCTCTTCTATTTAATGATTTGCATGTCAAGTCATGTGTTCAATAGTTACCTTTGATGCATAAAGCATTTATAACTTAGGAGTTAAAGGCAAATAAAATAGCTGACTGTATGATTTACGTTATTGTTGACTCCTTCTAGTTCTCTTGTACTTAGTTTGATTAAAAAATTTACAAACATTTGCATCTTCATCATCTCTCCAATATAGCATACAGCCATCTCTGTAAACACCAATCCTTTTCACTGGAAGACCTAATTCTTTCATAAATTTTTTCATACTGTAAAATTCATTGGGCAATATGTGATCACGTGACAATGTCTCTCCAATAACTTGAACAAAATCATTAAAATAATCTTACAACATGTTAAGCTCTGCCTTGATATTCAATAGTCTTGTAATGAGAGATAACTTAATGTGATTGTCACAACCAGCCCATAATGGTTCCTCTATAGCACTCAACACTTCCTAAAATTAGAGATATATTTCATCAACACCTGGTACTTCTACCTCCTCCAACGATGATGTATAAATAGTAAGCATTTGTCCAACTGTTGGAGGACAACTAAAACTTGCACCATGCATTTCGCGAATGAAATTTTGACCTACTGCATCAATTGTCATCCTCTGATATGAATTTAATTGATTATACTAGCTCTGATCCCCCACTAATTGAGACTTGTATGTTTTGTCCATAATTCTCATTAGATATGAATGGTTCACTATGACATATCTAATTATAGTAATTCAAGGTAAAACCAAATCTATAAAGATGTACTAAATCTTTCTTGCAGTGTAAAAATTTATCATTCTGATATTTTCTACATGGACACCTTATATTATTATCATCCATATATTCAACATTACTAGATATAGAATTCAAAATTTGGTTCAATCTAGTCATAAACTCATCAGTTAAACCTCGACGGTCAGGTAAATTCTTTTTTATACATTCAACTTCTTTCATTCTATATTTTACTTATTTCCAATTTATTACAACATTAATAAAAATTATTATACATAAAAACTATACAGTACACTAATGGTCAATATATACTTAGTTCACATATAAATTGAGAGAAAATATAACAAATAAAATTAATAACATGAGATAGTACACTAATGCTATCATTATTAAAGTAACGAGTGTAGGTATACCTAACAAAGGTCAATAAAGACTAGTGCCTCTCCAAACACGTCAAATATAAACCTACATAAATAATATTACAAAGTCAACAATCAAATATAAATGTCAACAGACAAATATAGTCTTGCATCCATCAACATACAATATCTTCCGGGCAGTTCGTGGCCACCGACCAACCGAGGATAGCCACGAACAACTCTTGCCAACCACGGATAGTCACGAATGGCTGCAAAATTGTGGCTGTCTGAGGCTGGCCGCAACCGTCCGTAACTATTTGCGGCCGACCACGGCCGACTCCTACTGTCCGCGGCCAGCCGTGGCCTAAGGTCGGATGTGGCCTAAGGTCGGCTGCCTATCAGAGAGGAGAGACAAGGGTGAGGGAAGAGAGAGGGAGCTTACTAGCCGTAGATTGTCATTTAGGAGAGGAATCATCAACGCCGAAGGAAAAAAGACTTAGGGCAAAGGGATCAAAATCAGGCAAGTTGAGAGATTTTAGGGTTTTTGGCGACGGAAATAATTTTCTCACCAAATTTGTCTCAAATTTATAACAAATCAATGAATTCATCGCTAAATCTATGACGAATCCATGGATTTGTTGCAGAATGGGTAAAATTTTAAAAAATAATAAATATGTCCAAGATCGGTTGATGGATCTAGAGAGCTTGGAATGCCATGAATTTGTGTTAAAAAAATCACTGATCGCAATATATTAGGTCAAATTAATGTTTGAAGACTTGGATATAATCAAGAGAACTAGTGAAACACATAGAAATTTATTTCATGTCATTCCAAGCTCTTTAGGTTCATCAATCGATTTCACACTTTTATTTTTATTTTTATTTTTTGCCCATTCTGTGATGAATCCATAGATTTATCGCATATATTAATGGGCATTTTTTTAAAAATAATAAAGTGTCTGAAATCGGTTGATGGATCTAGTGATCTTGGAATGACATAAAATCAATTCCTATGTATTCCTCTAGTTCTCCTAATTATATTCATGTCTTCAAACATTCATTTAACCTAATATATTTAAATCACTGATTTTTTAAATATGTATGTGTCTGAAAAATTTAATTTGTATTTAAAAAATCACTGATCATAATATAGTAGATCAAATTGATGTTTGAAGGCATGAATATAATCATAAGAACTAGAGAAACACATATGAAATAGTTTCATATAATTCTAAGCTCTCTAGGTCTATCAATTAGTTTCAGATATTTTTATTTTATTTTTTAATTTTTACCCATTCTATGATGAATCTATGGACTCGTCGTAGAATGTAGATTCGTTGTAGAATGGGCATTTATTTTAAAAAATAAATAAATATGCCTGAAATTAATTGATGGACATAAAAAGTTTGGAATGATATGAAATCAGTTTCTATATGTGTCTCTTATTCTCCTAATTATATCCATGAAATCAATTTGGAAGAGCAAAGAACCGTAATTATTTGGACCAACCACTATAATCAGGTTGGGGCAATGTTGAAAGTAAAAGAACTATAGAAATGTGAACATAAGTTAAAAGATTGTAGTGTGAACAATGTCTCAATAAGAAAACAAAAGTCAATTACAATCATGTTACAAATACATGACACTTCATGCTTTTTTTAGGTTAACCTGGCCCACATTTTCATAAAGTGTGTAAGGGCCACTACAAATACAAAAACTAGTGACCAAATCTAAATCCAAATCCAAATCCAAATGAGCTAGATTCTACTTTTAGGGTGGCCATTTCTATTGTGGAAATAACTTATATGTGTGGAAGTTTCAAGGAATTTCGTAAGAAAAATTAATTGTTTCCTTTGTTTGGTTGTGAGGTGAGCAAAAATTCTTCTCTCTTTTCAATCCTGGTTATTTTTTTCTTCACTAGATTGGGTAGAAGGTCACTCAATTGAGTGGAACGTAAGCTAGATTTGTGTGTCTGTTCTGCTCAAGGGAACATCACATGATCAAGTGGAAGGGGGCAGAGTTGCTGAGGCATTGGGGATGAGAAAATTCAAGGAAAGTCTAAAGAGGACCAAATCGAGATATCTAAGAATGAAAGCTATAATTGTTGCTACTGACAGTAAAAGTTCTTTGAAAGTCCTATGAGTTAAATCAAAATCAATCACCGATCAAGAAATCTGAAGTTCTAACCCTAGACAATCATCGATCCTCTTAATTCCAACAAATCTTCAACGAAATCAAGAAGAAAAGGGATTGAAAATGAATATTGAATTCTAGCCATTATTGATCATTGATCCTATCGATTTCAACCAGAATAGAATCACAATCTTCAACAAAGTTGGACGTTTGAATGTTATCCTCAAAAAGAGCAATTTCATTGAGCCAATATGTACACAGTAATTTAAAACATCGAAGTGGGCGGGAGAAGAAACGGGATACTGCGAATGAATGGAAAACCTAGTCGCCGATCCTTGCCATGTTGGACATGTGGGTGGTGATCGCCTCCTCGAGGACTCCGGCGGTGCTTTCCGTTACCTCTGGCTGAGCTTGTCATTCCTGGATGGGGCTTGATTAGGGCTGCAAACGAATCGAGCCGGCTCATGAGTTTTTCGAACCGGCTCGAAAAATATATATTCAATTTGTATTCGAACCGAACTCGAATATGTTCGAACTTTTTTTTGAGTCAAACTCGAACCCAAATTATATTGTTCGATAATTCACAAGTCGCTCGCTAGCCTTAATATTTTATTAATATAAATTAAATATATATTAAATAAATAAATTTCGAGTCTTTCGAGTATCTTTTTTGAGCAATAGTTCGAATATTTCGAAAACACATTCGAATCTTTCGAACCGAACTCAAACTCGAGCCTAATTCAAACCGAACTCGAACACAAAATTTTAAATTTTTTGAACTTCGAATAGAGCTTGAACTCAAATATACCTATTTCGACCCGAATTTAAACTTTAAATTTTTTAACATATTCAGTTCGATACGATTCATTTACACGCCTAGTCCTGATAGGCCTACCCAAGGCGACTCTGACCATAACTCCACCAAAAATTACAACTAAAAAAAACACTACATACATAATTGACTTTTAATGTTAAAAATCAATTTAAAATATTTATTTTATTTATAACTCTCCCATTACTACCACCACCACCACCACCACCACCACCGACTATTTCTACTGTGCTTCATTGTGATTTTCGTATTAGCAACTTCTGGCACTTGTGACGCAATTACTTGCAACGCCGGCACTCGTGACGTTTTACTCTGAATACAGTCCATGGCCATTACTGTCCTATCTATGCCATTGTGGTAATTTCCAAACTCCGTTTCTTTTTCATCATGGTAGAGTACTTCCGTACGCCGAGCAATTTCGGGAATCAGCATCTTAGGGATCCTGCCGCTGAATTAAATATTTATGAATAAATTTAATATTTAATTTATTAAAAAATTATATAAGTTAATTTAATATATATATATATATAATTAAATAAACAAATAAATATAAAAATTTTATTAAATAAATAAATAAATATAAAAAATTTATTAAATTAAATAAATAAATTTAAATACATATATATTTAATTTTTTAATATTCACAAATAAAAAATCTAAATTATTCATGTATAATATTCCTAAATAAAATTTATAAATCATTTTACCTATGTAGCATGTCGTCGTGGTCGTCGTCGTCGTCAAATTCATCATCGTCATCGTCATCAATTATTGACTTAATTGCATCAAGTTCAGTAATTGACTTGATTGCATCGTCCCTCTCATTTTCTAACTCCATTTTATACTTCTGAGTATGAAGGTAACCCATGATCATCACCATTCCCATTATCGCCCAATAGGATGTTGAAAACAAGGTAGATAATCCAATAAATAAAAGAGATAAACCCCCTGGAAATCAATCACAGATAGAGAGAGAGGTGTTAATTAAATGCCCATTGCATGATAATAACAGAATAAAGACTGTTCTTTTATGCAAGGAATCAATCACACCTTTAAGCTTTTCTAAGACACTTTTTATCTTTTCGAAACAGATTTCTGAAGTAACTATCTCGAGTCTCTCCGCCTGCAAGAAAATATAGCAAACGTAGTCTTATCATGCATGAACCTTATTTAAACAAAACTCGATCGCTAGCTACTGTAAAATAACAGCTAGCTAGCTAGCTAAACAAACTAATAGACTAGTGTCAATCCCCGAATTAAACAACTAAGCACCGATCGATTTAACTCTGTCACAGCTATATATATATATATATATGCGGATTCCTAGCTTACACACAAGCCACAATACGTGATCAATTAATATACGCTAGCTACATGGTTTCAGAAATTAAGTCGGAGAGAATTTTAAGATTTAATTAATTATTTCCGAAAGACGAGAAAGAACTCTTCACCTCCTTCATCATCTCTTTACTAGTTGGCGAAACGGGCTCTGATGAAGACGGCTGAGAATCGCCCACCTTCTCCATTCCGTTGCAATTGATCGATCAGAGGACAGGGAGAGTCCTTTATTTATAGAAATATCTTAGAAGAAACTTCCTAGAAGCTGCAGCTCGATAATGAATGAAAAAGAAACACTTTTTACGATTTCAATAAAGTCAAATACCCTTTAATTTTCACATTTGTTCGAATTTATCGTAAAAGACACGAGCTGATTATATTCATCCGACCGTCTCCGGAAACATATCCCTAGATCTTATCGCTTCTAATTAATTGGAAGGGACCACATTTGTCTAACATAAAAGTTTATGTTTGATGAATCCGTCCGATGAATCCGTACAACAATAAATTACAATGGGCATGGTGGATCTCGGACTCGAGAGCGGGTCAAAAGTAAGTCCAGGTCAGAGGAGCCATCTGAGGTGGTCAGCTGAGGTGGCCGGTCAAACAGGCCGTTTGGCTTGAACCACCCGATCGAGCGAACCCATAATCTGACCGGCTAGTTGGTCGGAGCGAAGTACACCCCGACGATAGAAGGACCGAGCTCATCCAAACAAGAAAGCCGATCGGCCATAGCGACCGGTCGAATTGAGAAGGGACTCGGTCGGTTGAACAATCGGGTAGGGAGGATCTCCTGGCCAAGTTCCTAGTGGTTTCGGCTAGTTTGATGATATTTTGCTTCTCCCGATTACTACTGAGAGTTTTGGACAGAGTGTTGGTGTGTTTTAAGTCATTGATCGAAGATGCCTTTATTTTTCCTATGGCTTCCAAAGTGCTGGAGTGATCAGGAAGGAGTAGATTTAATTTGATGATGTTCTGTTCCACTGAATTTTGACTAGTGGATTCAACTCAATGTTGTTGTTGCTCTGCTTCTTTGATTAGTTGTGGATTTTGTGTGGATTCAAGTTTAATTGATGATGCTATGTCTCTTAGTTCCTGCCAAAGAATTTCTGATCAGATTTTCAGTTGAAGTGTGATTTAATTGTTGATGTTTTTCTTTCTCCTTATGCGTCTGAAATTTCGATACAAGCAGGTGAGTTATTCTATTATCGTTGAAGTGCTCGGTTCTTTCATTTGGTTTTGTGATATGCCCTCTGGATTCATGTTTTCTATGATAGTTCAATTCTTGTGAACTGCCCACTATCTTGTTATGTGTTTATACATGATTGTTGGATATGGAAAGGTCCTTGTGTACATGTATGCTTATGGAATAGTTGAAGTGTGCTAATAAGGTGAGGATAACAGAATGCATATGTTCACGTATGGTTACAGTACGGGATGGGTACCTCGGGATGAGCTCCGGAAAGGACCCTTCCAAACATAACTGATAATGTAATTTATGTTAGCTTTGGCCGTACCTCTAGGGTTATGATCATAAACCAAATGAACAAGCTCAAATGATAGTTACCACATGTATGATATATTCATCTTTACTAGTGGTGTAGATTTCTTTGTCTGCTTCAAGTGTTTCCATCTATATCGTATTTAAATTTGTATTCTATGTTCTAGCTATTGATCCTTCTTCTTATGGATGTCATATTTTCATATTGAGATGTTCTTTCTTGTTCTATAGACTCATGATGTATATGATGTAGGTGAGGGAGACATCCCCAGGGTTATGGAGGGCATGCACATGGAGTAGACGAGGAGGCGAGATGACACCTCGACACACTGTCCGGGAACCTTTAGGAGTGTTGTGTCGACTCTTATTTTCTGTGGAGTCCGTTCTTTGCATGTATAAGGAGAAGTGTTGATGTCTCTATTTTCCCTTTTTTTTCTTTGCTCAAACCCTTTGGATTGTGAAACTATGGTTTGGGTTGGTTATAGTAGTTTATGTATGATGAGATTTTTCTACTATATTTTTTTACAGCAATGTTTGAGAGGGTTTATTATTTGATTGAATGTTTATCTTCAAGTTGGCGGGTAAAGGTTACAAATTTTTGTTATGGGTCTCCGATACATGTGGTAAGTTAAGGGTATTTTCAGTTGGTATCATAGCAGTCACTTCTAAAGGACAATGTGTGCATGTCATCTCGTCAAGAACGCGACTACTTCTGCTTTCAAGTTTGTAAGATTTACTTTATTATAGTCATGAATTTGATTTGATGATTTGGCTATGATATGAATAGTATATAAATATGCATGTATGAAGTAATGATGAGCTTATGTTGTGATGTACAGGTTATGGTTGCCAGAAGAAACAATAGCGAGAATGGTGGCCAGAACAATCAATTCTTAGTAGGACTTACCATGCTCATACAGGAGCACAATCGCATCCATGGGGAGCAGATCTAGCAATTGTTGAGAGTTAGAGAAAATGAAAATGCACATAGTTTCCCCACAGCCAGTGTGAACCCAGTTTACAGGCAATTCAGGGAGCTTGGTCCGGCAAAGTTTAAGGGCGCTACCGACCCAATCATTGCGAAAGGATGGATCTGATCACTAAAAGCAATCTATGATTTCATGCAGCTCATAGATGCTAACAAGGTTAGGTGTGTCATATTCATGTTGCGGGATGATGCCCAGATATGGTGGGAGGGTGCACGCTCTGCGGTAGATTTGACTACCTTGACCTTGGATGGATTCAAAGAAGTGTTCTATGGGAAGTATTTCACAATCAACAGTAGAACTTGACTGGTAAGGGAATTCTTAGAGCTACGCCAAAGGGACATGATAGTGGTTGAGTATGTCAAGAAATTTGAAAGGGGACAATACTTTGTACCCATGATTACAGGACAACCGGAAGAGGAGCTGAAGCATTTTATCGAAGGGTTGAGAGATGCAATTTGACATAATGTCAGGCTGAGTCGAGTCACCACATTCAGAGAGGTAGTGGGCCAAGCTTTGATGTCAGAAAGGGATCAGAATGATATGATCAAGGAAGCGCAGAACAAGAGAGCAGGATATCAAGGAAGGAAACAACAAGGGTCGAGTAGGAAGAAGACTGTTCCTACTCAGTTCTAAGGCAAGCAGCAGCAGTATCGGGCACAACCACGACAGTGGCACCAAGGATCACGATCAGTGGATGGCACTACTTCCAAGGTGGACAACAGAGTTCAGTGTCCCAAGTGTAAGAAGATTCATGCAGGACAGTATCTGATGGGTTCAAATGTTTGTTACATGTGCAAGAAGTCAGGGCATTTTGCTAAAGATTGTTGGAGCCGATCAAGGGAAGGGTGTTTACGATGACACCAGAGCAGGTGGATCTGGATTCTGCTATTATCATACGTATGATTTTTGTAGCCAATTTACATGCCCATGCATTAATAGACTCTGGAGCTACCCATTCTTTATATCTGTGGCCTATACTGCAAAACTGGACATTATACCTGATCGAATGGCTATGGTGTTGGTGCAGCGGAGGCCGGCAAGAAGGGGGTGAATTGCTGAAAACAAAATAAAACAAACCCTCCTCGAAACTTCCAACTCAATCAGTGCAATAGTTAATTAAAACAGTAAAGGAAATAAATAAAGGAAAAGACAGACACAGAAG
>JBBMJZ010413114.1:12422141-12451788 GCA_037833815.1 Zingiber zerumbet | reverse complement strand
TTTTGGCAAAAGTTGCATATTATTCCATCAACAATCTTGCCTGGGTTGACCATCCTCCCATAATTCCATCCAATATCGTTGCGCGTAGCCCCTCATTGCCCCAGGTCGTCGCCTCGCTATTCGCTATAGTGAGGGCTATTGACAACTATGCCTGACAGTTGAATGCTTCTACTCCTGTCTCAGTAGATTGGAGGCAAAAGAAAATGCAATTAACAAGGAAGGTTTATTATGAATGAAACAAACATGGTGCGAATGCAATCAATGCATGTGCATCAACTATCACTAAAAGTGCTACCACAACTCTTATGCTATGCTTGTTATCTTATCAGTAACATGGGGCTATTGCAGCACTGATGATATGCATCTGGATTAACAATACAGCAATACCACAATACTGGCCCAATGCATCCTATTCATCAACATAGTTCTACCGCAACAGTAACACTATATATTCTTATTCACAACAAATTAAAGTTTAAAATATTGTTGTTTCTAGCTGATGGGTTCGATCCCCAGCTGGAAGGAGACTTTTTCGTTCTGTTATAGTGATGTTGACAATATGGTATTGTTCACTCCAATGAGGAGGGAAGGAGAAAGAAGGGGAAACAGAGGAAGAAAAAGGGAAGGAGGAAGCTTACTTGGATGCATTGTTGATGTCAGAGAAAGCATCTCATGACACAGATGAAGCTTCGATATCTCCCTAGCATTGCCTCAGCCAATCAATCTGAAAGCATCTATGGGATTCTGCATTGGTCCTACAGAATTGTGATGCAAAACGTTGAGGGAATCACTGTCTTGTTGTCGTTGCAATGAAGAAGGGATTTAGGTACCGCGTTACATGGAGGATGGACCATGAGTGCATTACGGTGCCAGTGTTGTCAAGAAGGTCTTTAGGTATCTCGTTGCATGGAGGATGGAACATGAATACATTATGGTGCCAGTGTTGTCAAGAAGGGCTTTAGGTACCTCGTTGCATGGAGGATGGATTACAAGGAGATTCCTAGGCTTACGTTATTTTGTCTCTTGGTGTGGGAGTGGAACGAGAAATCTCTGCCATGCATTACTAATTGACATGGTAATCCATGCAAAAAAGTGCTACAACCACCCCCTAATACTGTCCATTCAAACCCATCAATACAATGCAATATGCCACTATAGCTAATGCTAACAACACCATGATCAGAAAGTGCAACAACAGTTCAATTAGATTGACCTAATTAATATCGACAGTACATCTATAAGATTGAGCAATTGACCAGAAGTTGGTGTTTGCCACAACAGATCATCTAGTACATTGAGCTATGCTTATCAGTAAATGTGCACAAAACATATGAGTTCTTCAAATGAAACCTCAACCTTTTGCATTCTTTTCTGGCATCTTATTTGCACCTTTCAGGAGGCCAAGTTCTGGAGGAACTAGTAGTGAGCAAGGGCAGGAAGTGAGGCAGCAACATGGACCTCAAAGACCACATGCCAGAAGAGTTCAATTTGCATTTCAGCTGGACTTGGGTCTAATCATCAAGTTAGCAGCTATGGTTTTTCTTTTTAGTCAAGATGGATCACCGCAGAAGCTTCTGCTTCTTATTTTCTTTGCGTTGTTCGTGTACCTGTAAGTAAAATTCTTTCATTTTAATACTTAATTCTTTGTCCTCTTATCTAGATTCTGGAACTCATAAATATGTAGAATTTTGTGGACACTAATATTTTTTCCATGGCGAATTGTTTTTGCCAATGCCTTATTTCTTTATGCAACATCAATTTCATAGGTATCAAACTGGAGCACTTACACCTTTCATGCGGTGGCTTCAGCAAGCAGCAGCCCCACCTCGGCCGCATGCTCCTCCACAGCAGTTGAATGTTCCTCCTATTGGTCATGATGGCCAGCGCAATCCTCAACCACTAGGTATTTTCACAATCGCTTTCTCTATATTTGTTTTCTTCATTTCACAAGGAATAACAATAATGTTAAGGAATCCCAAATGACCAAATTAAATAGAACCCAGGTTTCCCAGTTCATTTCGATTTTGAGCATAATATATTTTTGAGCATAATATATTTTCTTTCGAAGATTTAGATGAATCTAGGAAAGTTGACCTGAGAAAGGTCCTGTTGGGTTTTAGTTTAAACAAGTATAACAACATTAATGGAATCATGAATTGCATCTCAATTCTGAAAACACTATTTCATTGAGAAACAAAATTGAACTCAAATGATATGCTTTTCTGTCAGGTGCAGGTGAAAATAATGATACCAACGATCTGAATCAGGACCAACCTCTTCAAAACCAGGAACAAGTTGATGCGAACCAGAACCATCAACAACCCGAACAACCCAGAAACAATTTTTGGCAAGTGGTGAAAGAGATTCAGATGTTTGTCATCGGGTTCTTGGCATCTCTTCTTCCAGGTTACCATCCCAACAACAACTAAATTTCGTTCATAGTTTTGCTCCAAACCAACCATATTTGGTTGAGACTATTCAGGTCTTTTTTTCCCCCTATTATGTTTGTTATCTTAAATGGATTCCGGTCATGTAATATTTAAGTAGGGGAGAAAAAAATAGGATTTGTTGTGCATTTCTGATATAATAATGCAGATAAGATAACATATTGGTATCGAAAATAAATTAATAACTGTTTGATTTGTCTGAAAATGTATCTTTACTTCTCAACTGTGAAAAACTGCTTCACATTGTCATTTGACAGAGTGAAGTTTTCTTCAATTAACAAAAAATAATCATGAATTTAATTGTACTTAGAATTATTCAAAATTATTCAAGTTGTTAGTTTTATAATTTATTAAAATTTTTAAAATGTTTATGTTTTGTTGAAAGAGTCAGTTAATTTTATTAGGATTCACTAACTTTTCATCATAGTTTTTATACTTTTGTTATGATGGGTGATATATATAACTTCAATTTAAGAAGGTTCTTAGGGGCTTAAGGGAACCAAATGAATGGTAACATAAATTTTTTTAACAAAAAAAAAACGAAAAAGAAGGATGTTCTTGGCTTTTATGTTTTTGAAACTACCACAACCTATAGTTACGAGATTAATAACAAGATTTAGATATGAATTCTTGGTTTAACTTTTGTAAGGTGGCAATTGATATTAAGGAAGTTAACAATGTTAAAATAAAATAAAATTTATTTAAAGATAAATGATAATATAGTAGGAGATATAGTTCATGCATATAGTTGACCCATCTAGTTGGATAAAACTTAGTTACCATTATAATTGTATATCAAACTTTGTTATTCATGTATAAAACTATACAAATTAACATAAAATCAACCAACTAGTTATTTAATAAAATTACATGTAAACTTGCTATAGAATTCCACAACTAAAGGAGAATGGCTCTTTGTTTACATAAAGATTTTCTATCTTCTGCCTCTTCTAACATTAGTATTTCCCCGAGTCGTGTTGTCAAATTTAAGAGGTACGATTTGCTTAATGTATGACTGCCCCGGAAAGTTTCTTCTTTCCTTGGGGAGTTTTTGTAGTTCGGGCAACCAATAAGCAACATACTCACCTTCCGGATCATAAGTCTTCGCCTGCAAGAGAAAAATGGAGGTGCTAAGTTCGGGTTTCTTGGAGACAGTAGGCAAAATACTTGACATGGATCATGACTATATCGGTATGTAAAACCTCGTTCGGAGATACTTACTTGCTTTGGGATACTGAAATACCGATCTTCCCTCGGGTCATTACCAACACCTGCACAACCAAAGCACAATTGTTGACTTATAATGGAAGGGTTAATCGACATTATGCAGCAAATGAGCTGAGTGAAATGCAATGAATTAGGACTCAAATCATAGTGTTGAAGCCTATTTAGTCTAGGGATTGAATTTATAGGGCGAAGTGCTGAAAGCTGTAACATACAAAAGACTTGTTTGAAACAATATGAGGAGATTCAAGCGATTGTGTTTTAGCTCGAAAAAGTTGGAAATACTTGCGCTTACCGGCTCCATAGGTCCAGTTACCATAGTTTGAAGCTGGATCATAATCCAGCAAGCAGGACTCAAACCACTCGGCTCCCATGCGCCAATCGATGCCCATATCTCGAACAAGAAACGAACAAACAATCTGCAAAAGACAGTTTCAGTATTCTACTAGGACTGCAATTGTTGCCATGTCTAATTGCATTAACTCTCTTTATTTTCATTAGCCTTCGATTATCTTGCATGGACTCAAATACAAGTATCCTGCATGAGCATGAATCCAAATGTCATATATATATATATATATAGCTATAACTAATCTATTACTTTGATAATTTAATTTTATATTATCCATTAATCTGATATAGTTTATTATTAATTAAAACTATTAATCTCACCATGGTTTATGGTATATATGATATGTTAAATTCATCCTAAAAGATAATCTTATGTGAGCTAGATAAGTTATATTTGTAGAAGAAAAGTTGGTTTGTGGGAAGTTAGCTCAAGTACCTGGCGACCTCGGTTCGACATGAAACCAGTTGTGAATAGCTCTTTCATGTTGGCATCAATAAGCGGATAGCTATCGCAAGACAATGTAATGTATCGTTAGTTAACTTAAGTTGTTCTAAAGAATCAAAACCGACAAACAAAAACACAAGGAAACTAATTCTGAAATATAGTAAGTAGTACCCAGTGTAGCCATCTCGCCATGATTCAAACATCAACTTGTCTTTGCTCCAATTTGACACCACATTTCTTGGACCCCCTGAATCATTGAAGAAAGGTAGTGCATTTAGGTGCCAGCACAAGTGACAAGGAATAAGATGAATCAGGAAGTTTGCAAATCGAATTTCTCCAATTTTTGTTAGGAAACAAATATCCAGAATGTTATATAGCGAGTCGTTCAGAGCCTCTAAGGGCACTTAGATATGCAATGAATGAGAAGTCTCTTACCTGAACTTCCAAGTTCACAGTTAAACATAAACATGAATCCCTTGGACACTTCAAAAGAGGTTATTGGAATACATTCATGCGGTTCTGTGTTTCGTAAGAGTTTAATAAACTTCAAGCGTCACAAAATATGGAACAACATTTGTACTTAATAAACAAATTCAAATTTTAGGATAGTGTCCATATATATAATGTACCGATAATGAGCTTCCGGATTTATATGCGATGAATCACTAATTGAAGTAGATTATACTAGAGGAAACATGTACAAGTTCAATGAAAATCTTACAAAACTTGGTACCCAGAAATTCAGAAAAAGTAGAATTCAAACATGTACAAATCGATATCGTAAAAGCACAAAAGTTCAGTAACTTGAAAAATTTTAGATACTTACCGAGATGAAAAATGGAATTTCCATATTTTATGGATAGAAACCTGAAGTAGTCCCTCCATATTAATTCAAATAGAATCCTGAAATTGTAATAATCTGGTTAGTCCACATACTGTTGTAGTCACTTTTAAGATTGTCGATAATGCAGAGTTAAAACTTCAATTCGCCTCTAGTTGATCTGGAAAAGGAATAGAGTTATAGACAACGATCTACCAGTATGTTGACTCATTTGCTAGTCTCTGCTTCTCGTATCTCCTCACCTAATCGAAACAACATTAGTAGATTCAAGTTTAGATGATAAACCAGGATCAGTTGCTTCAATAAAATTAGATGGAGAGGCTTTTCACCTCCTCGTGTATGTATCGTGGAGAAATACTCCCTGAAGCAAGCCAAGGTGAGAACTTTGTCGAGTAGTCTGGCCCCAACATGGCATTCCTCGTTTCTTTGTAAACCTTTAACTGATCCTGTTTCATGGGAAATAACATAATGATCTTACCCACATTATATATATAGGGAGAAGTTCTACAATTAGTCTAAGCGATGCTTTAACTTTTGGAAAACTTCTACATATTTTTCATCCAAGTTCATCGCAACCTACGTAAATAATAACCGCAAAAGACAGATGTAACCAACTTCAACACATTCATCCAAGCACAAAAGATAAACAATCTGTCAATTATGTCGCTGACTAAACTAGAAAAGAGTGCAAAAAACTCCAAGATTGTTCTTATAAAGCAAAAAAGAATCAGTTAGTAGCATGCCTTTTTCCAGAAGTACTCAAAAATTCTTCCTAGAGCTGCATTTTCACCTCCATGAAAACACATACCTTGTTCACACTGCATTTTAGGCAGAAAGACAATGTCACTTAGTAATTTATATCGGTCTGGTATCGCACCTGAACTAGGAGTAAATGATCACATGGCTATAAGAATAACCTGAGGTACTGGAAGATGTGAGATTGGATATCAATATAGAATGATCACTCCATAATTTGGCATAAGATCATACATTCATCAAGAAAATACATCGACATAGAATGAAATATTTGACATGCCTTTGTCTCCTTCAATCCAAGTTGTTCAAGAGTTGGAATAGTTCCCCATCCGCCTATTCGATCCAACAAACTATCTTCTGGAAGTGGCTCAAGTGATGGTGGCAACTTGAAACAATTCCTAACTGTAGACTTTGATTCAACAGACTGCAAAACAATGTGTTACTAAAGAGTTGCAGATTTCAGTAAAATTCCTTGATACTAACAACTTAGGAACTGTCAATATATAGAGCTGATGAAGTTACTTTTCGAAATTGTGTATAAACATCTGGCAAGTTGTTCGCGGTGAATGGAAGGTCGTCAATGTGGTACATGGTAGATCCCCATACTAGCACTAGTTTTGGACTGACAGCCCCCCTTTGGTTTGAAGATCCACCTTGAGGTAGAACCACCTCTTGCAGACCTTTGCGAACAAGCCTTTCGACAAGTAGCTCCTCACTGCATGTTTCTTTCTGAGCATAAACCTGAACATAGAATCAGCAAGCACCCCTATCAGTTTAACATGTTAGCAAAAATAAGTACAGCCCAGAATGAATCAGAGTTGAGCCTAAGCAAGCATCAAGGTATAATTTGTCCATCAAACACATCTAACACAGTGATGCTAATTAGATTAATCAAGATTATGCTCATACTACACAGCCTGATAAAAAGCTTCGTCAAAGAGTTCTTACTGTATGGGCGCTTAAAGTTTTCACAATTTGGGGAAGTATACTCTCAGGCTTCCCATACTGCACGAGAAGATTTTGCCCTCGCTTCATCATATTCTTCTTCAGATCCTCCAAGCATTCGATTAGGAACTGTGCTTTGATTGCTGCCAAACGGGCGAAATAGAACGATCGAGCAAATTTCATTTTTTTTTTCTTTGGAAAAAAATAGAATTCTTAGGAGCTACCTCCAGTCTTAGGGAAACCGAAGTAATGGGTGGTTCCAAAGTGGCGAGGATCTAGACAGTAAACAGGAAGGAGGCACTCCGACGCCGCCCACGCCCGCAGTAGGGCTTCATTGTCCAGCAACCGGAGGTCGTTCCTGAACCACATTACGGCTACGCCGCGGCCGCTGCGTTTCAGACCAGGGGAGGAGTGCCGCGCGAAGGCCGCCTCGGCGGCCGCGGCGACGTCGTCGGCCGCCAGTCCGGGGACCGCCGCGGCTCGGGGAGGAGAAGGGGTCGCGGTGGAGCTCATGGCGGGGCGGAGATCGCAGAGGGGAGGGATCGGGGCGGGGTTGGAGGGGAAAGGTAGGATCTTGGAGGAGGAGAAGAAGGATCGAGAGTAGGAGGAGCAACGGAGGGGAAAAGCCATGACTCATCGAACTAGAGGGACTGGGAGAACCGAAAGAGACAGGCGGCCGGAGAGGGAAGCGTCGTCGTCGCGCCACGTCGGACGATTAGAAGGCCCTTACGTGGCAAAATACGAGCCAATTGGAAGGTCAGTAATTAAATTTTTATATTTAAATTTTGATTATAATTTTATTAATTGATAAACGTATTAAACTATTTAATATATTGTTGAGCATTTTATTAATTTTAATTTTTCAAAAAGTTGAAGTTATATTAACAATCATTGTTAATATTATATAATTTATATCGTCAGCATTATTTTAATTCTAAATTGAGTATTTCTTTTAAAACTTTTAATTCTGAAAATAAATTTAAATCATCAATAATTAATATTAAAAAAATTCAACTAGTATCAGTTTCATTTTCATCAAATTATTTATCTATTTTTTTTCTACATTTTGTATGTCAAGAATAATATTTTCTAGTAGATATAGTAATAATAAAAAAGGAAAAATAGGTCCCTAATATTTTATCAAAACAAAATTGTTTAAAATTTTAAAAATAATACGTCTATTTATGCTTTGTATTTTCAATTTGATGATATTTTTATGTTTGATATTATTACATGTATAACTATAAGTCTATAATAAAATAACAAATAAATACTAATATTTATTTAGATTAATTAGAATGAGCATCTTTAAAAATGAATATTTAGAAAAATAATTGATTCAAATTAAAAAAATTATGTTCGAGTTGGCTCTAAACCGTTTCAGTAACAAATATTAGCAATAAGAAATAATTAATAAACTATAGCAAAAATCAAATAGCTTGTAATTTGTTGACATTAACATGAAAAAAGTTGGCAGCATGAGAATGGATTCGACTTCAATAATTAATTGAAAGAATTAATACAAATAATATAAAAATATTAGGGCTCTTGGCCGAATGAAGTAGGGGACTTAAGCATCGACCTCCTTGAACCGGCTTTGAATCTAAAATTAAACAAATATCTTGAATATCAACTTCTAAATCGGTATAAACTATAATTCATATTTACTCTCATAGACGAATAAAAAAAAAAGGATAAAACCCGAATACTTAAATTATAAAAAATATTAAAAATATAAACATAAATAACTTTTTTTTTTAATATATCCATGCAACTTTTGTGTCTATTAAACTTATTTATAATTATATATAAATAAATTATTTAGATTAATCTTAGTATTTAAATATATCCAAGATAAATAACGATGATATGATAACCGACGCAGTACTGATTCCCTGCTCATTCATTGGTTGAGTGGACTAAATCCCACCTGTTTAACAGGTGGGATCCAGTCCACCTAACCAATGAATGAACATGATCTCTTTTGGTCTAGAATTTATAGGTGAGATTCAGTCCACCCAACCAATGAATAAATAGGGTCTTTTCTAGTCCAGAAAATTCTTGACCAGAGGATCTGACCTCCTTCTTCATGACCTTGAGCAAAATCCGATGTGGGTAATTTGACATGGTCAAAATTTAAATTTTTTAATCTCTCTCATTTGTACTTTTCTTTCTTCCCTTTTAAATTAAAATAATTTTTCTCTCTCACTTATTATTGCATGTAACAATCACTGTGGTACTGTTACTACAACGTTGTAACAGTTATAGTTGCTATAACGGTACAAAATTACTACAACGATACAGAAGCTACTATAACTGTGCAGAAGTTGTTATGACGGTACAGTAACTGCTATAATAATGTAGTAGCTGCTACACATTGTAGCAACTACTACATAGTAACGGTTACAATATAGCAACGACTACGATATTGTAACTACTATACAGAAGCTACTATAATATAACAGCTGCTACAATATTGTAGCAGCTACTGCACCGTTATAGCAACTATTGCACCGTTGTAGTAGCTATTATTTAGTAACAGCTACAACGTTATAGCAAAAATATGAGAGAGAAGAGATCATTTTATTTTAATTTAAGAGGAACGAGAAAATTTATTACATACAGATGAGAGAGAAATTAAAAGAAATTAGATTTTGACTACATTAAATAACGCACGTCGAATTTCATTCACGATTACGTAGGAGGTGTCAGACAGCATATCATTTCTCTCTATATATATTTTAAATTTGTTTTACCATTTTGTAGCCTAGTAAGGAAAATTGGGTATATCATTTGAAGGACTTAAGTATAATTTTATTTGAGAAATAAAAATAAGGAGTGTATTTATAATTTACTCCAAAGAATTACATTAAAAAAAATTATCTTCCAACCAAAAATCACACTATAGGTGTAACATAGAATAATTACTTCTAAACCCTACTTAATGGATCCTTAACATTTAGGCATCACATTATAAGACTGCTAATTGAGCGAACTCAAATGGTTGTATAATTGGGGAATAAGTGCATCAACTTGTCCAAGGCTTCTGGCAAAAATCTTCGAGCAAACAAGTGACAAGGTCTTCTCGTTCCGTTCCATAAACAAGGTTTCCTCGTCTCGACTTTCTGCAAAAAGAAATGAAGTTTATATTGTTGTTAGTTTTCATGTTTTGGAAAAATAATGAAATGGTGTTTCATAATCTGTATTTTGCTTTGATTTATATTAAGACTTTTAGAACTACTTGTCTGAAATAAAATGTAAAAAAAAAAATCAAAATAAATAACATGACAAATGACTTAAGAAATGTAGATTCTTAAGTTTGTTGATGTTTTAAGAGCCACAATGTATTAGTTCTTAACATGCATAATATTATCATGTTTCTATAGGCTTGAATGAATTTACTTGTAGATTGGTGGACACTATTACCAGATTAGTATAAGGGTCAAGAAAAGTTAGATCCATAGGCTATACATTATATGAATCTCAGGAAAATTTCTTCTTGAAGCAGATAAGATAATCAACTAATTGTCAGTTTAAACTTCATATTTCTAGAAATGATGAAATGTGTTTCAGATGGTCAGATGGATCTGTAAACATACCAAAGGAATTATATTGTTCTTAATGTGGAACCTGAGAACATAAAATAATACCGACTTTGTTGCAAACAATGAGCATAGTTTTTGTATCATTTTGTGATCAAAATGGAGGGAGAGCACAAGACTAGAGTATGAAAAAGAAGCAAGAGTTTGATATTCAAATAAATTATGTATAGTAGTACCTTCTCATCACTTGTGACATGGAAAGTCTCATCAATGGACTGCCGACGCAAGCAACATCAGAAACATATGTTAATACTGAAATTCCATGAAAGAAGGGGCAGAATATTCCAAGAGTAGAAAGAAAGAGCGCGTACTCTTAGCTTCTTAAGAAGCCCATATGTCACCTCCTTGGCTAGGTAGGATTTCGGATGCCACTTTCCTTCAGACCAATCCACGTGTGTCAGTGACCAATTTGCAATGCCAGTGGGATCAAACATCTGCGTAATAGAGACCAATGTTATACTGGGTACCAAACTCTGTCATGGCACGGGTGCCGATCCAAGTGTTTGACATTGTTATCTCTAAATTTTTCTACATGTGATCAATATAGATATGAGTGACCTTTCAAAGTGTCAATGTCCAAATGTCAATATTTGACATGGGTACAGAGAGGACAGACGAGTCCAATAATCCAAGATAAAGATATACAAGTGAAAGCCAAATTTCCAGATAGATTGATACTTGTAATACAAATGTTGATGATGCTCACCGTGAACAGAGTTGGCAGGTAGTGTTCATAAGAGTAGCAATTGTGTCCTTCAAAACCTGGCTGCAAGTTTGAAAGATAGTGTGACTATTGTTACTACCTTTCTTTATCGTATCACGTCATTCATACATAAAAATGGATATACATACAACATACTTCCAAAGCAGCTATTTAAGTGACAGAACCAGGTAGTCAAGAACCTAAGACTAGAATTATCAAAATTGAACAAAAATATAAACTTTAAAAGCGTGTACTTGCTATTAATTTCATGAGTCACAAATAATAACAATTGAAATGAAAGTCGTGAAGTGGCTACTATGGATTAGTGGTCCAAACATAGCTTATTTTGCCTAAAAGAACAATCAAATTACCTATCTATGCAAGCAAACAAACAGAATGTTTGTAAAGGTTCTCATAACAGATAGGCTACATTAAAATGGTTTTGTCAAATTTAGAGTGAAGAAAAAGTTGAGATTTATTGGTACTTGCAAAGTCGACTTCTATAGTTGCGTTTCATTGTTTGAAGTGTGGTTGAAAGATTCTCACGATCTTTGGAGTGATAGAACTTGAAACAAATGGCAAAAGTATTGATTTAACCACGGCATAAAACAAAAACTTAAATCATATCTTGATCTATCAAATAAAATGACTAATCTAGTTTACCAGAGCTTCACCAAACAAGTAACAACTACACGTGACCCCATTTCATGAAAGCAATTTTCTGCCTACTATGCCACCATTGAGGGCATTAACCCCATATAAAAAGCAGAAACAGAGAGGTAGGCAACTTAAACCTTGCAATAGAATCTGAACTTTGTGAAATAAAGATTGTCTGCCATCATTATTAATGCGTGTTGACGCTTCATTGAGAACCACTGCAATATGGGTAAGACTCAGCAAGTCATAACAAAAATAATTTTGCAAATGTAATAAATACGCACACATAAATATATATGTAAAATTTCAGATTTAATATACATGTTTACTAGGAAAAGACCAGGTGCAAAATTAGCATTGGACTACAATAGTCCACTTGCTCTCCTTCCCTTCTTATTAAGAAATAATTCACCTTCATTTGTTGCAACTTGTGAATGAAAAATAAGCTTACTTGTGAACCCTTTTTGAAGTCCCGCTGCTCAATCTCAGGCATCATATGCTCACTATATCTACCATTACCATGTGGGCCAGGATCAAAAAAGCTGTAACAATATCAAACAATATACCGGAAGTATAGTGAATCAGTGTGTCAAAATCAGAGGAGGTCATAACATCATGGTTAGCCAATATTTATGAATATAATTTATATATTGGTTTCTAACAGTGCAAAATTTGGCAGTCTCAACTTGTTACATGATAAACTGTACTAAAATACTAAAATAGTTAAGTGGAGAAAATCTCAGTAAATCCTTTTGCATCTGAACCATACTTGTCAATGAAGCTGACATTTGTTCCCATCAGATACTTGTACACATAATCAAAGTCATGTAACGGAATGCAACTGCCAAAAAGGATGTCAGTATGCACTTAACACTAGTTGAATAGGACTGTGAAATTACTTCAGAATTCAACCACCTGTCAGAAAGCAAAACAAAATGTTGATTATCAGGGTCTTGAAGTGCATATGCCAGGAGCCTTTTTTCTGCCTCAACCATAGATATTTTACCCCATAAAACCTGGATGCACGCACATATACTCATTTAAAATATTACCTGAGGGTATAAATTTGCTAAAATGTGAAGAGAAATTGTATCCATAATAAATGCAGACTTTGTTTAGCAGTTGACAGATCATATTTTCTAATTGTATTAATGAATAGAAACAAGGTTATCCTTTGATATGAAAGGTGAAAATCTTAATTTTAAGAGTTTCCGTTAGGTAAATAAAAAAAGGAACTTTCCTGATCACAAAAGATCAAGTTTGGGATTGACTCAAAAAGTAGGCTATATCCTTCAAAGTTCCGGTTGGCAGTCCAAGGAAAGTGAATCACTTATGAGACTGAATAAATGGATTACAACCTTTCAGCATATTAGCTAATAGCTACAATTATAACCCAAGTTTCGACATAGAAAATGCACCAAAGTTATAGTTTAGATACATTTTCTTCCACAAAAATTCTATGACTTTCATATAAGATTTCAAAACACTTACATAATTGGTATGCACAGACTCATTGTATAGCGAAGTGTGGGATATGAAGACATATGGAGTGCATACATAATTGATATTAAAGATAATAAAAATATTTATATTGATAAAAATGACTAACATTCATGCAATAAAGTATATTTTACTTATCTACGTGTTCAATTCATACTTTGACCTAGAATAAAAATTAAACATATACTTGAAAACACATGAAACTTAATAACAAATATTAATCAACAATGTGATAAAAAGTACACATGTAATCAGTATCCAAAGAGTTTCACTTGCAAAACAAAGTGTTTAAATTTCACACTTAAGATATACAAGCTACGAGATAGGTAGGTAGCTTAAGGTTTTAAGAAGATTGGGTTCAACCTAAATTGAATCCAAACACCAAATAAGTTTCATTAAGAAAAACAAAACTAAAAATGTAGATTGCATATGCCATCTGCGGCAATATGTGGTGTTTAAAAGATCTTCAAAATATCAGTTTCAGCTGCATATGGAGCCCAAGCAGTGACTTTTTTCCAAATCATGCTTTTGTCAATGGTATCAGTGAAGTTTCTCACATGGAATTTGTATAATATAATTGCAGCTATTAACATTTGCACATAAATAACCGGTGGTCCTTTTGATGTAGCTACTCTACGCTGATGCTGATCATCTAGATAAAGGTTTTATCAGGATAGTAAACATCATTTCAGGCATTATGATGATCATCTTACTTGAAGGGGTGTGTATTAAACATTGGCATGCGACCTACTTAGATTACAAGCATTAGACAAATTATCAAAATCATTTGGATTTATATCTTTATGCTGTATTCGATTGTAACTCATGTGCATGAAAAACATCAAGCTAGAAACCTTTGCACTCTGAATATCTTTGCCAGAAAAGAATGAGCTTGCATGTCCAAATTTCTGTTGTGATGAATGAACATATATGGAAAATCTCCCTTGGTGGCCCTGTGGAGAAGATTTAGCCATAAGTAGTAAAATATATTTTTTCCTGTCGCCAATTTTTAACAGTTATATGTCATCTTAGATTGTCTAGCATAAGAATGTGAAGCAATGTAAATGAACCAAACATGCATATGCTAGCTTGATATGCGGTAGTAAGAGCTTGTTTATGCTCCATTTACTATTAAGAATGAAATAAAAACTTTACGATATTTTTAACTTGTGTGCACAGTTTGTTAACATTCACCAACAAAGTTTGCAAAAATAGCTTAGACTAGTTTACAAGGTCATTATAGCTTATTTATTAACCACTTAGCCTGCTTATGCAAATGGAAAAAGAAATATGGATGTGAAATGTATAACACAGTGTTTGTGTTGACAGATATATGAAATACTTATATCTGTAATACTTGCATGTATTCCTTGATACTCTAAAAATTCTAAGGATCTAAATTAACTATAATGTGAAGCACGTTATAAAAAAGATAAATTCCATTTATGAATAACATTTTAGCTAATTTTTCACAACCTTGTCTCTAGTGGAGAGTGATGAGATTTTAGTTATACATTCTTGAAGATAAAGTTTAGAGTTGAACTCAAACTCCTTTTTTCTGATAACAAGCTTGAATATACTTGAGCATGGTTCTACTAAGTTCAGCTCCTTTGAGTCCTTACAAATTAGGGCCTGGCTTTCGAGCAACAAAGAACCAAATAGCATCATAAGTAAAACTTGTATGTAAGAGGTCGACAGGTGGTTGGACACTAAATGGTTCAGAAAGAAAAAAATTGTCAATGGAATGCAGAGATGGAAAAAAGCATGCCAACAAAATGTACAAACAAATTAATGCAAGTGCAGAGAGACGATACACAAGGTAAATTGGTGGAATAAGACTGAATCACAAAGGGATAATTTCATCCAATACATGATAAATTACCATATTTTGTAATTTGTATTAGAGCTTGCCCACTTAACGTATTAGCATTTTACTATCTTAATTCAGGTTGGAACTTGAAAGTGTTTTAGTAAGCATATAAATTGTAGGACACTATCTACAAAATACTGATTCCCATTTCTTTGAGAGACACAAGAAGGGATTTGTGTCATGGAAGCTGTTGATCAAATTAACAACTCATTTGGCTTACATAAAAAATAACTTCTTTAACAATTGACCATATGTCTAAAGTAAGACACAGGGTTTAATATGCAAATTTTCAATGGCTCTAATTCCAGTTTTAAAAAATGGCATTTTATCCCATATCCTCCACAGATTTGGTATTTACTAGAAACGAAGAACGTGTATGATACATTAAAAATGTCAGCTTATTACCGGCTCATATCTTCTCCACAATGTAGATGCATTGTTGACAACATATCACCAAAAAAAAGATGGCTATTAACAATCTTTCATTTTCTTATTTTCAGATGAGCCATTATTTCATTCATATGAAAAAATAGGCACTATTTCTACACCATGAAAAATTAACTAAAGTAAAGATCGTTGGAAAAAAATGAACTAAATAACACCCACATAGATTTCAGTTAATCACTTTAACAAAAAATGGCGAGGTAAAAAAGACACATCATCTATGTTTTCGTCTTGCAAAATGGGAAAAACTATAGCGCATCACCGGTCCAGGAAAAGGCAGATTAAAATTAGAGATAATATACCTGAAAAAATTTCTCCCAAAGTCTTTCTAAGGGCAATGGACCAGGCGTCAAGAACATGAAAGCAATCTTGGGATTCTTTGGTTGACGTAATGGCATAGAGAGTATATTCCTAAAGACAACATGGGAGACAAGCTCCTCGTCAGAGAGTTCCCGTGCTACAGGGGGCATCCAATCCTCTGCATACCACCTAGGAGGGTGGACATATGCACTGATCAAGTAGACAGAAACCAAACATAATAAGATGATTATCCATTTAGGTAGCCTTGCAGTGGGTCTTGTGCGTGTCACTGGCATAAGATGCCTCCCATTGCCTAGTTGCCATGACACTTTCATCTTCTTCTCATTAGAACAGTCTGACTATAATTATTCCTTTGTTAGCCAGAGCATCGATAACATTTGCATCTGGAAGAATCAACAAAAAGCCATACTCTACTGAAGAGCTTTAAGCTATCACCTTCTCACCATTCACTGCAAGCAAAATGCAAGCATCCTTTGCATGTCAAATTACTGAATTATAAGTATTTGCTGCAGGAAAGAAGCAAAAAAAAGAGTTCCACACCTAAATTTTAACTATCAAGCCTCACCCAACGCATATCAGAGACAATTGAATAAGATAAAGGATGCCATCGTAGGCCAAAGATTAAAACTTAAGAAAAGAGATAAAAAAAAGGTCCTTGTTTTATACTTCCAAATCCATTTTTATAAAGCTATACATCATTCTATTGCGTAAAGGGCACCTTAAGGAAGTACACAGCTAAACTTGAACTCAATGATGAACGAAAAGTGTAGGTTATTAAATGAAAGGAATCAATAGACACAGTGCGTGTACTTCTTCCCCATCGACTCTTTCGGTTTCACGACCTCACCAGAACTGTTTACACTAAATTCCTATAAAAAGTTAATTAAACCGGCAGCCAATGAGAGAATCTCGATGAAGTCACATCTACCGGCGGTTTCCGGGCACCAAGCTCAAAAACTTTAACATCCAAGTTAATAAGACACTACGGCGAAAAACAAGCATGGTTTCGGGAAGCGAATATACAAGCAACTACCGAAGACGCCACAGAAGAAGCGAGCCTTCGCCGGTTCCACTCATTCCTTGCCCTAGACCTCCAGATACAATCCTCCGATCGGCAACAAATCGAAATCAAATAAAACCGAAAAAAAAAAAGTAACGGAATCAAATGGAAACACCAAAGAAAAATCCAAAGCGCAAACCTTTTATCAAAAAACACGAAGAGTTACCACAGAAGAACGTGAAGCGATCGCAGCTAAACTAATTCCGCAAGCCCCAAGGGAATCGGGACAAGCGCAGATCCAGCGAAGGCCACAAGAGTCGCGAGGAAGAAGGCGATGAGAAAATAACCCGACTGGAGGCGATTAGAAGAGGTAATTAATTATAGGTCGAAGATAATTACTCTTTAATATTATTATATTTATTTAATAATTTCTTGACCTCCAATGCCTTTAGTTATTTTCTTAAACTATATTAAAAATCTAAAATTAATTAAAAAAATTTCTAAATTTTTATCATGAGTTTATTTTTAACAAAATATATTATCGATTTTAAATTTATAATAAAATATTTTATATAAAATCACGATATATTCTTTTTTGAAATTATTGTATGTGCTATTTTGAACCTTCATATATAATTTGTAAAGGCAAAAATTAAAAGAATACTAATCACCCGGCCTTCTTTCACCTTTTTTTTAAAAAAAAAAATAAAAGAACGTCCACTCTGTTAATTCCTATAAAATAACACATTTGCTGATTAGTTAGTTATATGAATATAATTATGATATTTACATATTTAATATATTGATATATAATGAGGGTGAGAATTTTCGGACAATTTACCGTTAATAATAAATGGACTCTCAATCACCTATTGTTTTCACTTTTCAGTAACAAATAATATAGTCATTAAAAAAATAATATTCTAATTAAATACAGGATTAATTAGCCATCAAAGATTGGCCCAGCTCACTGAGAAAACCTAATAATAATGAACAAATAAATAAATAAACATTCATTACCAGATGCAATACACAAGTTTATTGTACATCCTTGCATAAAATTAAGGCTCCAATGCACTGAAACAAACTATTTATGGCAAAAACAGCAACACCATGGTGTTTGATTTATTACAGTGCCTCAAGAAATTAGGGTTTCATCCTTTGTGAATTAACACAATTTTGTAGGTATTGACAGAAACATCATGCTCAAGAACATGCGAAAATTCTGAAAAGATGAACAGGAGCAACAGCGCAGTTGGAGTTATTTCCACCTCCCCTCGACTGCACAGGAGATGATCATCGCATTTCATCTTCGAGGTTGCGGAATCCAATGCTAAGATCATCGTACAGTTTGTTGAATTTTGCGACGAGAGCTTCCTCACCTTCGGCTGGATCTTCAAATTTTTGGGACCTAAGGCAAAAACATAGTTGAGCCTTCAATTGATAAGATCTGGAAACTTGTGTAAAAGTTTACCACTTACACTAGTCGATAGAAAAGGTCGCCCAGCCGGTGCTTGATGACGGTGTAAGTGATTTTTTGACCATCAGAACCTGCTCCTCTCTCTACCGCCTGAAAATTTAATGAAAAACAAAGCTTCAGGGAATCTAAAACGTGAACTTCTGCCATTGAAACTCTTGTAATGCCAGTGAAATTGGGGAAAAAAAAGGCAAATGGATGATCATAACACAACTTAAATTGAATATCAAGGGACAACTTAGTTTAGTCTCAAATAAGAATGCAAGACAACGCAATCAGTATGCCATGAACTATTAAAAATAGTAGAATAGGGCAGGAGACTACCTGGTTTGCCAGAGTATTAAAATGGATAATGTTACGCATCATCCAAACTGATTTGTAGAAGGGGCAAAATTTGTCATATCTATTGCAGAAGTTGGGGATTGGTTAGCTTGAGGAAGAAAAAACAATTTTGAGGTAAAGCTGTCTCAACTGATTATGTCAAATACAACTTACGGAGTAAATGCATTCTGGGCGAGATAATCTTCACGCAGAAGCTTTGCAGTCTCCAACGTAATCTTGTCGGTTTCTGCTAATGCATCTTTACCAACTAGCTGCAGCACCAGAAGCCAAAAAATCAAAATAACTTTTTCCATATGCTGGTCTATTTGTGGCACAAGGTATTATGTTACGCAGCTTAGTAAAAAAAGCAGCTCCATAAATCAATAGAGGCTTAAAAATGTCAGGCATTTAATCAAATTCCACAACTATGTAAAAAGTTCCACAAATACATCATTTTGAGTCATTGATATATGCTGAAAAGAATTACCTGCACAATTTCATTGAGATCATCTTCTCTCTGTAGCACCTCTCGAGCCTTGGTCCTAATGTCGATAAAATCTTGATCAAATTTCTCATAGAAAGACTCCAAGGCCTGCAACACAAGTGAGGAATTGGGGTGTCTTGATATTGCTTCAACAGAATTTTTGTCACATTTGCATTACATAAAGAAACTTCAAGTCTAGTAATTTTCAAAACTCTAACAGAAAGAGACGCACCTTTGAGTACTTGGAATATGAAATAAGCCAATTCACTGATGGAAAATGTTTCCTCTGGGCAAGTTTCTTATCAAGACCCCAAAAGACCTGGATAGAATAAATAGCATGGCATCAATGGTACTTGGAAGGATAATAGGTACTCAATGTCAATGGAGAACATGAAAAAAAAAAACTTTCATACCTGAACAATACCAAGGGTAGCAGACGTAACTGGATCGGAGAAGTCACCTCCTGGAGGGGAAACAGCACCAACAATTGTGACACTTCCAGTTCGGTCTGGCCCACCCAGACATTTCACTTTACCAGCACGTTCATAGAAGGAAGCTAATCGTGCAGCAAGATAGGCAGGATAACCACTGTCAGCTGGCATTTCAGCCTGAGAAAGAAGAGGTTAGCAAATTAAATAGGAAACGTATTACAAGTAGAAATCAATTTTGGAACAGTGGTTTTCACAAGAGAGCACATTGGCATTTGGACTCAATCTCCTCTGTTTTAAAACAACAAACATCTGTTGCTATGCATCATATGCCTTAACCAGTTTTTTTGTATTTGTTAATCATAACACAAAATAAATTTAGAAGAAAGGTAGTTGTGATCCAAAAGTTTTACTTTAATGTAAAAATGGAGGGATAATAAGTTCAGATTCCAGAATAATTTCCTATTAATAATTGTTAAGGCTAAGATTGGGTAAATTTCCATACTGTAAAGTTTCCTTTAGAGTCTTAAATTTCCTTCCTTGGATGTCTGAGACAAAAGAAATAGGTTCAATTACTTGGATGGAAGATACATTGGAAAGGGGGAAAGGTGCCAAAATAATGTCAATAAATGATGAAGCTCCCTATGTAATTTTGTGATCCTTTTCTTCCTTTCCCTCATATCTTCTATCCCAGTAATGAGAACCTTTAAGGTAATTACAAAAAGCTTAAATAATTTATGTACAAGGAAATAAAGAAACGTTACCAATCGTCCTGAAATCTCACGCAAAGCTTCTGCCCAACGGGAAGTAGAATCAGCCATCATACTAACATTGTAGCCCATATCTCGGAAATATTCTGCTATTGTGATGCCTGAGGAATTCCAGGTTGGTACCATACATTTATTACCTTAGAATAGCTGAAAAAACTTGCCAACAGAAGACAACATGCATGGTGCAAAATTATAGAATCCATTTTGATTTTTCACAATATAAGAGATAGAAAGAATATTTTTTAATATTATTTTTCATCATCGAGTTATTAATCATAAGCACGGTGACATGTTGGAAGGTCTGCCTGTGTGATGGCAGAACTACCACTGGACACATATCATCAATTAAGGATGACCCTTAGGTATTGATAGAGACATTAACCCCTACGTAGGGTTGATTGTGATACCCAGATAGTCACATTTAATGAGTTGTGTGGTTATTGTGATACCCAGATTAATCACATTTAATGAGTTGTACGCTAATGAAGGGGATTAATGAACTTAAATGCATGAACTAACAATAACTTGGGCCTAAAAGATTATGAGACAGTGATTGATTCTATCAAGTTAACAGATTAGTTGTATCATCTAAGTGGATTGTGACAATTTTATACATATGAGAAGCAAAAGAAGTTTGAGCCCTAATGTATCAGGGGAAACTCACTGCTAGAACTCTAGAAAAATACAGTTCTGGATCAAAAGAATGAATCCACATGAGATTCTCCTTGCAGGAAAAAAATATTAGTTTTTATTGTGCACGTGGAGTACAGATTCCTATTTCAGATAAAATCTATACAATTATGGCAGTCAGAATATTGATGATAACAATGATCTACTTGAGTCAGTAGTAATGCTATTATTTTCAGCATATTTCAGTTCCAGTAAGTTCACTTGAGAATAATGATAAGAAGAATATTTGGTTTCAACTCAAGATGCATTCAGTCAACCTAACTATGTTTATGCAGCTTCTCAAGAAGATCAAGTTCCTAACTAGAATGTATATATGGCAACTAAAAGATGGAATAATGAAATACTATAACTATTAAAAAGGTCTGATATCCTCGTGTAGAACTAATAATCTACCACAATTGACTTCCAAACAGTTATTGACATCTTCAATTTCATGTCTTTTACTATAAGTCAACCAAATAGTAGAAAATTCTTAATAGTTATATTCACCATATAACAGTATATACTTCTAGATTCTAATCTCTTTCCATGTGATCTATCTAGTGGAAATTTTAGACCATTCAAAGACAATTGGCAATGTTGATTACTTATTACATATGAATAAGGTGATAAACAGATTCAGTTCTTGAGATGAGGAAGAGCATAATAAATAGCTGCATAGGCACGAGACAAATTGAGGGGCATCTTAATCTTAGCCCAATTGAATTTTGAATATCTTATATTACCTGTATATATGGAGGCTTCACGAGCAGCCACAGGCATGTTGGAAGTGTTTGCTACAAGTGTTGTCCTCTTCATCACAGACTCTTCACAGCCATATGGTAAAGTCATTGTCAGTTGTGGGAAATCCATAAGCACCTGGAGATTGTTGTATGTGGAGTCAGGTAAATATTATGAATTATCAAGTATAGTACAAGAACATTGTTAACAAACCTCAGCCATTTCATTCCCTCTCTCTCCACATCCAACATAAACCACTGTGTCAGAATTAGAGTACTGCAGAAGTTGATAAATATGAGATTAAAATTACATAAGAGAAGCAAATTACTGTTTCAAACATAATTACCTTTGAGAGTGCCTGGCTGATGACTGTTTTTCCACAACCAAAGGCACCAGGTATAGCACAGGTGCCTCCAAGAACAGAAGGAAAGAGAGCATCTAGTACACGCTGGGAAAAAAACACAACTTAGCGTGACAGGTACAAGAAAGATAGAACAATCCTTTGTAGTAACAACATACTAAATAAAAGCATAACATAATCCATAGCAGAAGCAATAAGCTCTTCATGGGTTGATATGTTACCTGTCCAGTTAATAGAGGTGTATTGGCGGCAAGCTTTGCTGGAACTGGCCTTGGAGTACGTACAGGCCAAGTCTACAGAAGAAAAAAGTAAGAAAAAAAAATATGCTTTCAGGAAAACAGAGATTGGAACAAAAATTAAAGTTATTAACCTGGAGCATAGTGAATTTCTTGTTAACTCCCTGAAACTCCAGCTCCAGAACCATATCCTGTATGTACAGTGGTAATTAGAAGAAAGAATACAACAGAAGAAATAACATAAGTTGATTGATAAATGAACAGGCATATGTAGACAAATTCATGGTCACTAACATTCAAATTGTATTGACCAGCTGGGGCAATATAATTTATTTTTCCCATCGAACCAGGAGGAAGAGCAACATGATGCTTCATTAGTGTATTCTCAAAGACAGTCTGCATGTTACATAGTGAACATTAGGAGACTGAGAATCTAAAAAAAAACACAAATAGCTAGTCAATTTGTCCAAATTGCCGGTAACTTACTGCATATAAGTCTCCTCCAGTCAGATTATCTCCAACACCTGAAAGAGGAGAAATAACAGATCAATCTAAAAACAATCAAGATACTTGAAATAAGATGATAAATAAAGCAATTTTTGACATGGGCGGATTATTGGTTTTCATCTAACTACCTAATTTCCCAGGCTCAAATTCCCACAACGTATCTTTGTCCAAGGCAGGGACAGAAACACCACGAGGGATATAGACATCACCAGATTTTATAGCAATAGTCTTTAGTGGCCTCTGTAATTAGGAACATAAAGTATATTAGGGAAAAAGTACACAAACATGATAATGACAGAGCTCTATGAATCAATATGGTAACCGATAACCTGAGGGGGTGCTTGGTTCACGGATGGGAATGAGAATGGGATTGATAGAAGTGGAGAAAGGGTATGGGTATGATTTGAATCCGAATAGTGTTTTTTTCCCATTCCCCTCCTTTTGCTAGGTAATGGCTCATTCCCATATTTAGGGTAATGAATCCGTGGGACACACCACCAATCCCCCAAACCAAACACCCACTTTCAATCCCTTTCCCATTCCCCACTCTCATTCCATCCAACCAAGCACCCCCTGAATCTTTTCATATGTAAGAACAGAAAATCACCACAAATTTGAAACCTCTAAGAAAATAGAGGCAACTATCAAATGATGCTAATTTAATTGAACAACTGGGAAATATAAGTGACCATCAGACAACACTTGTCATATCCAACCACAGTTAGATAATGGACAAAATGCATCTTTAAGTGTATAGACAAATCACTGCAAGCAACAGTACTGAAAGTTTTATCCATTCTACAACCTGAATTCCATCAAAAATGTTTCCCAAGATTCCAGGTCCTAACTCGACTGAGAGAGGCTGCAAGATAGAAATAACCCAGAGGTAAACTCAAAGAATATTCGTACACATTCTTAATAGTTAAAAAAATAATAATAAGACTCATCACCTTTCTAGTACGCAAAACAGGGTCATTGACCATCAAACCAGCAGTTTCTTCATAAACTGAAATTCAATATCAATAAGAGAGAGAAACATCTACTATACCCAATGAAACAGAATACTATATGAAAGAGGCAAAGGGAATAGAAAGTTGAATATAAATAAATAAATACCCTGGATAGTAGCTGAATCACCCTCCAAACGAATAATCTCCCCAATAAGATTATCATGACCAACACGAACAAGTTCATACATGGCAGCACCACCCATGCCATCAGCCACAACAACTGGCCCAGAAACCTGAAATTTTACATATGTGAGAAGAAAAAAAAAAATTCATACCTAGTTCTCTATAATTTCACTCGTTTCAGATGAAAACCACAGACAGACATCCATTTAAGACCTCCTCTGAAATATAGAAGAACATATAACTAACAGTAAACAAGTGGATAAGCAAATATGAGATATCCAGGTGAAGAAATTAATTTCAGTTTTAAAAAAAATCAAGTAGGTAAACCCAGCTACAATTAGTCTTGACTATAGGCTAGTTTGGAAGATGGGCCAAGATTCCTCGTTTGGATGAAACATGAGCTTAGCTTTGGTATACAACTCAAATGAATATTTGGAGTTTCAACAAGACTGGACTTGGAGATTATGCAATGGAAGCATTATTTACCTACGTCCAGTCATCCAAAACTTGAAAACAATTTTTAAAAGAATGAAAAACGTAGATGATTGAATTAGAAGTAGAAACATATCGGATTGAAGTATAACAGCTCCACTTATACATTGAGTAAGACTTGAGTATTTCCTGTGGTTGGCAAAAGTGCTATCCATATTGACAAACCAAAGGAAAGATTTCAACGCCATAGAGCTGATCAGTATTTACTAGAGATTTCAGTTGCATCTCGACCTTGACCAATGTATTTGCCAAAACAAATGTGATTGTAGTGACAGACACAAATTCAGATGTAGAATCAAATATAACCAACCATTTACTTGACCAAGGCAGATATTGGTGCTGATACTAGCACTAGTGGCAGGAAGGTTGAATTAGTGATCAGCAATTTTATGGACAATTTTGAGTTGTAACAAGACTGAGCACTTTAAAGCAGCAACGGATCAGCATCTCTTCTCCTCCATGAGCTTGCCAGGATTAAAGCTAGTATCACTGAGAAATCTGCTCAATCAGTTTAGATATCCAAATTCACCTAATTTGACAATTGATATCGTTTAGTTAGCTACATTCAATTTCTAGTAAAATCTAACTCGTTTCTAGCTAATTTCTTTGAATTTACTTTTTTCAAACTTTTTTATAAGAAGCCTGTTTTTTCAAGAAAGATTGGATCACTCAATGCAGATACTTAGCCAACTCAAGCAATATGCATCAATATTTGATGATTTTGACTTTTGACAACAATATTCCCTTATGTAAAGCTCAGATTTTCATCTCTAGACCTTTCTATCACATCTTAAATTAGGTTTCATATTTGAGTGTAATAATACTCACCTTTCAATTAGAATATGGGTAGATCATTTATCTTGGAAATTCAAGCTATTAGGATTTTTTTACTTCCTTGTTATGGGTGGCTCAGAATTCCTAATTGTCTGCTCACGTCATATCCTCGATGATGTCCTAACTCTCTATAAAAACTGAACCATGTTTGCTATTCCATTCTAACTACCCTGAGGCTTACCCTACCTCCAATTCTGCTTCTACAAAGCCAGCTAAGGGAACTTAGTTGTGATCTATTTCCTAATCTTGGTCTGAATTTTCAAATGGATTAGCCATTCCCTCTTCACATGTGGATGAGCACCACCAGACTAGAGCAATTTTGGCCCAAACTTAACATGTAAATTGACAAGTATAAATTAATGAAACAAGTAGGATTTGAACACAGGGCCTCATCTATCGAATGTGCCAAACTTATTTGTTGAAAACTTATCATGATTCACGAAAACTCCAACCACTGAGGGAAGGATTAATCTGTGCATAAACTATTAACAAGGACTATTATCTGATCCCTCTTATATCCAGACCATATCCTATCACAAAAGCTCCAACTATTAGGAAAAGGATCAATCTGTGCATTTAGATTCTTAACAAGGACTACTATCTGACTCCCTGTCCGTACCATATCATATCCTATCGCGAAAGCTCCAACTAGGAGAAAGATCAATTTGTGCATTAAGATTTATGACAAAGACTAATATCCAACTCCTAGTCCATCCTATCTACTACGGTATAGAAAATCGACTAAAAAAAAATCTAAGAATCAAAAGAAAAGGGAAAAGAACCAAAAACCAAAAGCAAAAGAAACCCCGCAAAGATGCAGAGACCAGACTCGGTAGAATCACACACAACTTTTTAAAGGAAGTGAACTCGAGCGATGCCACAAATCGATCACCTTTCGGACGTATCCATACTCGCTCTCCTTCTCGGAGTCCTCGAACGTGGTCAGGCGATCGCCGTAAGCCATCACGGCGGAATCGAGAGAGGAATCAGATCCGGAGATGGCGATGCGAACCGAGACAGACCGAGCTTGAGAAAAGAGAGAGAAGACCTAGAACACCGGACGTGCCCCAGAGATGACAGCCACAGCACTGGCAGTTTATGGACGGAAACTGAGTTGAATTTTACCCGTCTTGTGATTGGCATAGATCAGGTGGGACCCACTAATAAAGCAGTGAAGATACATTGTTGAGTAAAGAGTGGGGGGATGAATAACAAGCGAGCTCGAGGCCTGGCTCTGAAACAGGGCCGGCGGAGAAGATCCGATAATATCATCCGATCCGATTTGATTAGATTTGAAGTTAAATTTTGTGTCGAATAACTTTTTTTATTATTTAATTATTATTAAATCATGTAAATTTATATTTCAGAGAGTATTTTTTTTTTTTGAAAAAAGGAAAGTAGAAATTAAGATACCCGTTTGGTACGTGCGTTTTCTATTTTCATTTTCTGGAAAACGCGTATTTTCTGAAAAATGGTGTTTGATTTGTATTTTTCACGCACGTTTTCTAAAAAAATAGTTAGTGTTTTTTAGAAAAACAGAGAATGATAAAAAGTTATTTTTTATTTTTTAAAAATACATATTTTTTAGAAAATAAAAATAAAAATACGCTAAACCAAACGCCCCCTTTCGCTGTGGCTATCGGCATTCATGGAGATAGAAGATATGATTTTCCCGCAGAGACGGTTGGCTTTTAACGTCCACCAAAAATATTCTCCACCAAAAATATTCCCTGCAGATATGAAACCTATATGATCGGTTTCCAGGAGTTATGCACCGCTTGGCATGATGCCTTGGCTGTGACAAAAATATAGGGTACAGAATATTGAAGAGACTACGAAAGTTGTGAAAAATTGAGTGGATATTCCAATATGGTGGATGTTGATAATGGTTTCTACAGGGTTAATACAGAGTTAAGTTTGAATTGGAAGCCGATAAAGCGAAAGTCAAGGTGGATGGTCCGATGGTTTTTTATCACTATCTCACGGTGACTATCTGAGACATGGAGTTTGTGTCCCCCTCAGCGGCTGTTGATCGTACCTTGCTCTGGGTTCACTTCCCGTGATTAAACTTAGTTGATTATGATGCAAGTTTTTTTTCCCTGTATTCGTGTAATTTCTCCTAGATCAAAGTTCAACGGATTGATTAAATTTGAGTTGACTCAAATTTGAATTTTGATATTTGAATTTTAATGTTTGACAATATGTGAAGATTACTGGTACAATTATCCCTACGGGAGATTGATGGTCAAAGTTTGACCAAAAGATAAGTAGGTTAAAATTGATCGGATACTTGATCAGGAAAGTTCTAAATGGAGGTTAGGCAAGGGTAAGTCCAATAGGAAGGTAGGTAGAAGATAAAAATTTAAATAGGTCAGTGTTGAACGGACGCTTGGTGTGAAAGTTTTAATGAGTGAAGCCAAGTAAATTAGGAAGTTCCTGTGAGTGAAGTCGGGAAGTTGAGAAAGTCTTGGTGAGTGAAACCGGGAAGCTGGAAAGTACTGGTGAGTGAAACCAGACAGTTAGAAAAGTCTGGTGAATGAAGTCGGGTGAAAAGCCTAGGCGAGTGAAGCCATACATGTGGAAATCCAGTGGATCAAGGTTGACCAAATACCTGGCGTGTGAAAAGTCCTAGTGAGTGAAGCTGGGCAGATGAAAATCTTGGTGAGTGAAGCTAGGTGGAAAAATCCTAGCGAGTGAAGCTAGGTGATGAAAAGTCCTAGCGAGTGAAGACAATGGAAATCCAGGTGGGTCAAAGAATTGATTAAATATCTGGTGAGTGGAAGTCTAAGTGGATTATGGAGGATCAGACACTTGACACGAGACGATAAGTCCAAGTAAGTCAAGGTTGACCGAATACTTGGAACAAGGAGAAAAGTCCAAGTGGGTCAAAGGATTGATCGAACACTTGGTAAAGAAATCCTAGCAGGTCACGGTTGACCTGCTGCTAGACAATGATGAGTTCTAACATGTCATGATTGACCGGATGTTGAGCAAAAAATCTTAAGACTCAGGTTTAGGAGCTAGGGTTGCAAAATCAATTGGGACAATCGATTTAGCAGATCTTAAGGGATTAAGCTCTAGCTTAATCGCTTAAGCCTCAAAATCTCGAGAACAGAAAGGTGCTAAATCTCTTAGGGTAAGCGATTTAGCATACCTTAAGCGATTAAGGTAATCTCTTAAGGAGCCTTCTGTTTAAAATAGAAGCTGGGGTAAGCGATCAAGCATTAAAGCTTAATCACTTATGGTGTTTCTCATGATTGACCAGAAGGGAGCGTAATCGATCAGGCAAATCGATTCCACCCTTCTTAACCGATTAGGATGATTACTTAGACCCTTTTTGTGAAAAAACAGAAAAGATTGGTAAGCGATTAAGTAAGGTTGCTTAATCGCTTACGACCCTTTAGTAATTAAACAGAAAGGGGTGTAATCGATTACGCCCTATTTAAGTGATCTAGGATAATCACTTAGGATGTGTTTGGTTGGTAATCACATAACCAAGGTTATAGGGAATGAAACATAACCATTGATTGTTTGGTTCAATTTAGGTAATCCAATAAAATCTCGTTTGTTTGGAGGTTTTAGTACATAACCTAATGTGATATTTTACCATATTATCCTTGCTTTAATAATGATAATATTATATTATTAATAATGATTTGAGGGCACCACCACCCCACTACAAGAAAATTTTGAATTAATAACTGATTTAACGACCAAAATAAAATTTAATCTTTAAATATCAACCGAATAAAATTTTGAATCACAAATTAACAACCAATAATTAATATAACGATAGGAATAAATTTCATATTTAATTTGCTATCAAACCTTATAATTGATTGTAAATTAACAAATCATTAATTAGCATAAAATAACAATTATTTAATAATTATCGATCGAAAATTTATTCACCCAAATTCCCAGAGAAAAATAAGGGCTACAGCGACATCCAACTTGTTCACTTATTTAGTTCAACAAGACAAATAAAATCATTGAATTTTTACAGTGTAGCTTCGTAACCATTAGTCAACAATGCATAATAAATCGCTTACCTCAGTTGAACAATATAAGAAACAGAAATCAATACT
>JBBMJZ010413114.1:12398112-12411250 GCA_037833815.1 Zingiber zerumbet | reverse complement strand
AAAAAATATTTTGAGTCTTGAATATCTATTTTAAAAATATTTTTGAAAGACTTTACTTAGTGAATTCTTTGGAAATTCCTTGAAAATATTTTTAAAATTAACTTATAAATATTTTTTCAAAAAATATCTTGAAAATATTTGAAAATGATATTGTAAAATGCTTAAAAGTTTCTTCAAAAGAATTTTGGAACAACTGTTTTTCAAAATATATTTTATTTATGTTTATTTTAAAATCCATATCTTTTAGAAATTTCTAATTCACACTTTTCAAACTATTTTATTTCTAAAGTTCATTACTTGTTGTTCATATTTTCCCCTATTTTTAATGTGTGCCTAAGGGAAAAAGATAGTGAATATAGGGGAGGGAGTTGTTTAACTCAAGGGGAGAGTTAAATACTTGTTTACTTATATGTTTGCATATGTTATTAACTTAATTGTGAACCTTGATTGTCAAACATCAAAAGAAGAGAAATTGTTGGTACATGGTGCACCAGAATCGAACTTGAGTTTTAATATTGTCAAAGGTTCAAGTTAAGTCTTGTTGTGATCTAACAAATTGACTGAGTGTACCGGCTGTTTACTTAACCAGAAAAATCCTAGTTGTGACTAGGCAGGAAAGACTTAGGAGATTGTGGAAGCCAGGCGGAAAGACTAAGTGGGTCAAGAGGGCCCGACACTTGGTAGGGAAGCTCGATAGATTTGGAGGATCGAAGATCGAGGGAAAGTCCTGGTGGGCCGATCCGAGGCTAAGCGAAAAGTCCAAATAGGTCTAGAGGATCAATGCTTGGCAAGTAGGTTGAGGTAAGCAACTAGAGGAGCGCCAGTGAAGTGAGGTCATGTTCCGGAAAGGAATAAACTGTTAGTCGCTGATCCAAATGAAGAAACTGAGAAGGTTTCCAAGTTGAGATCAAGACAGTTCTACTGTCTAATACTACTCATGCATCATATATATTACTGTGTTAACCTTTATTTTCAGGAATATTCTGTTTAACTATGTGTTGCAAGTTCGGACTGATTGGTCGATCGAACGTAGGGAACGATCAACTGAACCAGGCTGACTCAGACCAGAAATCAGAGCAGAACAGAACAAAGTAAAGTCCGGTCAAAGCCTGATCGGTTGGCTGAACTAATAGATCGATCGACCGAACCAGCAGATCGGTCGACCAAACCATGATGACATGGCAAAGAGCAGACTCGGGCCAAAGCAAAGAAGGAAGTCACGCTGATCGGTCGACCGAACGTGGCGATCGGTCGATCGAATGATCGCTATATTAATGAAGCATTAAGTGCAAATATCGGTTAACAGGGAAATTTACTGTTCGGTGGATCGAATAAGGTGATTGGTCGACCGAACTATTAAATGTCCTTCAATGCTCGAAGATCGGATCTCAATGATGAAGGAAGGGAGCGGGTTTGTCGACCGAACCCAATGATCGGTCGACTGAATGGTGACGATTCTTATAAAAGTGAAGGTCGAGGTTCGAGGCTGGTAACAAGTCTTCTGTCCACATCAGTGCAAAATGTTCTGTTCGTACTACTATTCTGCAACACATCTTCAAGCAAGCTACTGCTTCGAATAGACGCCAACAATCTTCATCTACATACTTGTTCGGTATATTTTATTTTAGCTTGCACTGTATTTAATTTTATATAAGATAGTAGACTGTTACTATCTTATACTCTCATTTGTATGAATTATTTCTTTCCGAAGGTTTCAAAGAAAAGTTTTAGTAGATTATCCAATGGTATAATCAAGAATCGTGGGTCGTGAAGTAGAAGTCGACCTAGACTTCGAACCAAATAACTAAAACATGTTTTTTTTCTTTATCCTGTACTACTCATGTTTTTAAACGTTCAAAATTTTTTTTTTTAAGGAGTGATATTCACTCCCCTTTTATCACTCTTTATCGATCCTTCGTTATATTCACATCATATTTGTTATGCCATTTTCCCGTTTAATAAAAAAGCAAACTTAAAAACCGAGGTGTAAGTGTAACATTTTAAAACGTTCGAGATGTTTTTAAGAAAGGTGAACGTCAAAGGGTAAAATTAAATTTCTCAAAGTAATAATTTTAGTTTTCACAAAACAAAATTTAAATAGAATCAAACTTGACGCCATTCACTTACAGCCCTCGATTAACCATGACAGTTAGATGTCCTAAAACAAACAAATAAATAAAAATTCTTAAAAGTAAAATGAAAATAAATATGTATTTACTGATTTATAGAAATAATTCCAATATAGCAAAATGAATATATTAAAGATACATAAAATAAATATTTAAGAAAGTTGAGAAGAAATAATAATTATTATCTTTGCAAAATGCAAACCAGTTTTTTTTGCCCTCCAAAGATTCAAATCAATTTCGAGGCCTTCAACCCCCATTATGAAATTCCCCCTCATGTTCGTAACCTTTTTCAAAACTTCGTAATTCCCTTATAAAGTTTGGAGATTGGTGCAGAGGTTAAATAGTCAGTCATGCTCTGTTTACTGGGATGGATAGATGGGTGAGGGAAAGGAAAGTTTTCCACCGGAAAAATTTTTTAGTGTTTACTTCACCATGGATTATTCATCTTGTTTACCTCTCCTCAAACAAGGATGGACGGTTGACGAAAACATCCGTGGATTCATTTTGAGGTATTTTTTCATCCCCTCAAAATCGGATCCTTTGCTGCAACTCCGCCTCCGACCGCCATCCCAGCGTTGCACGCCTCTTCCATATCTGCCGCGGCGCTACCCCGGCGAGATCTACTTCATAATGGAGAAGTAACAATCAATAAAGCAGCTCCAGTGGAAGTCTCTCTTTGATGACTTCGAATCCTGCTCTGCCTCCCAAAGCTCCAAGCGACTTCATATCCCCCTCATCAATCTCGCTCTCTACTCCCTCCTTCGCCGCGATTTCCCTACTCACGTCAGGCCCCAATCTCGTGCTCGTGAGCAGACGGGCAGCGAAGGGCTCGCTCACTAGTAAACAGGCGGTGAGGGCTCACTCGTGAGCCGGAGGGCTGCGGGAGGTTCACCCGTGAGCCGGAACACCTTTTATCTGTTCGATGTGAATTGTAACCAAGAAATCAGGGAGGAGGATCGAAATTGAAGCTACCTAATTATAGATTAATCTGCTCGATATCATCCATCTCTCATTTTTATCGGCAAGCTTTAGAGAGTATAGAAGAAATAGAGACTGACAAGAGGCAAAATCCAATGGAGACAACTACAGATAGTTGGCTCTGTTCCTCATGGAAGTTGACGGCAGGTGGAGGTGGAAACAACGTTTAGATTTTATCGGAGCGGCTATGCTCCATGGGCATCATCGCTGCCGGAGTGCCGACAGCCTCTCTAGCTCTTTTCGCTTCATTCGGCGCTGCTGTTGCACGTAATGCATCTCAAATTGCCGACAGCGAAACAGAGAACATAGAACAGAATCACAAATCAAAAACCAAAAGGAATAAACTCTGCCTCACCTCCATTGGGTATCAACACTGCAGAAGGATGAAAGAAACCAGGCGCCGATGGCTGCAACTCCATCTCTCTGCCATCAGTCCATCCACTGATCCCAAACCTAAAACTCATCAAAATCCCACCTTTAACATAGGAAATCCTCCAAATACTAATCAAGGTCACAGGTTTCTCGCAAAGGAATCACCTATCCATGAGCGCGAAGTCATATACAGTTGAACTGATACAGAAAATGCTTCATTGCTAGACAAATTCTATGCTGCCAAGTTTTAGAAATCCAAAAGAAAAACTATGTTTAGACATTTCAATACCGTACGAACCATGCTGCTCCTGTACTTCGTTAATTCAAAGTTATGCCACTACCTCTGCTAGTTTAGCAGCTGAAAAGAGATAAAGAGGTAAGACAGTCGAGTAAGAATTAGAGATGAATATTGACATTTGAACTCTGGTCTCAAATCATTTTTAGGCGAATTCTCAAGGGAAAACAGAGTAGAAAGTGGTTCTGTTTTATTTGTGCTCTTTATTTGATTTATGACAATCTCCGAAGCAGTGTGTAATAAAAAAGAAAGTGTATGCTCTTAAACCACCAACTTCAGCAAATATAATGGAGTTGCTCTTTTGTTAACGCTAGACAAAAGGTAAGAGAACTTCCAATAAGCTAAAGCATCAACAGGACGAGCAACCATGAGCTTCTTTTTCATCATCTAAAACACAAAGAGCTATAACAAGCATAATAACATTAGGCAAAATAGCATCAAGTGCCTGCAAATTATTGTGGCCACACTCACCTTTTGGCTTCTTGCCTTAATCAACCACATAAGGCTAAGGAGAAGAGACTATAAGAACTTATCAATTATTTCTTTTCTAACTAAATATTTCTCAAAGGTATCATCAAACTGACTTGTAAAGTAGGAAAGGGCAAAGAAAATGGGTAAACAAATATAAACTTATGACCAATAGACTATGTGGTTAAGCACAGAAAAGAGAGAGGCAAGCTTTAGGTAGCCACATTTGACTTCTAAACGCTCCATGTATCTGGTCCACTCAAGATGACTTTTGCCTAGATAATTAGTCAGCAAAGTAGATCATTGATCAACTCAGATTTGTCAAAAATTATTCATATACATCATGTAAAAATTGATATTCAGGCTTGATACGTTAAACACTGCATATAAAAGCATTCACTAAGGTATCATTAACACCAGAGCATAGAAATACATAAAACACCTTTATTTGGACATGTAAATAATTTAACCTAAAAAATACATTGTTTTAAGAAAATGATCTTTACCTAATTTGCACAGTTAAAACCAATAGAAAATCACTAAGTTATGAGTATGAAAGCCAACGAAAATATTTTAATTAGAATATTAAATACTAAAAAATCAGTTACCTAAATGCTTCTTACCTTATAGAATGACAGAACCAATAATATTCAGTGTGTAAGTGGTGCATTGAATCAATTTATGAGCCATATTGTAAAGCTCCTTTATTTATCTTATTTGTTAATGATATTGCGCTAATGGAAAAAAGTGCAATAGATTAAATTCGAAACTAATTTCTTAGAAAAATATTTATCAACTAAAGATTTTATGTTAAGCATAATTAAACTTGGACATATAAAATGTAGTTTCAATAATAAAAAAAAAGGTCAGAGAATAGTGAAAATGGACAGACATAAATGTAATTGCCTTCAATATCTAAGATTTGTTGTGCTCACAAGGTGAGCACTGTAAGATCAGTAGGACAACATTCTATATATATATATATATATAGAATGTTAGAGTGAATATTAATTGTAGAGTTCAAAGAGAAGGATAAGATTCATAAAGCTGACAATGAATATTTTGGACTAACACGACTTAATGTGATGATGAGTGGGGAAGTGAATGGAGCAGCACAAGGCCAGAAAAAAAAAAGGTGTTTCATATGGGAACTCTTCAACGTTTGCTCTTGAGAAATTCCCTCGAATTCCATGCATTACATAAGGCATTCTTCACCACAACTTTCACCAATAGATATTAGATAGACATCTTCCACAACATTATTTTTGAACAAAATTTATTCACTAATGTACACTCCATCTTACTACTTATTGTCATCGTGTGCCTAACATGATTAAACATAGTTCAACTTTCCTGATTTAAATTTCACGTGATGCTTAGTAGAAATTCCAGACTGCCAGTAGCCCTTATTGGAGCAATGGCATCAAGCGAATTTTACTTTCAATAAACTAACTACAAAAATCATGAATCCTTTGTTTCCACGGCAATATCAATGTGGCTCTAATGATTAAGTAAACCTCTATCATTTCATCCATACAAGTCAGGATTTTTTTGAAAAGTTAAAACAAAAACCATATATATAAATATCTATGTTGCTAGAAAGAATTGGAGATTTGAGTATATTTCCGTATAGTGTGTAAATGCTTCATCTATATATAACATCAAAATCAACTAACTAAACTATCATACAAAGCAATGATACTTGTTTATGTTCTTGCCAATCAATGATGAATAAATTAATCGAACTTACATAATTTGGAGTCCAAATGTGAAATGACAGCACAGAACATCACTAATTGAACCACACACCTTTTGGCCAAACTTTTTTTTTTTTCTGAGCATGCATTTTCTAGAAAGACCCATTTGGGTGTATAAAGTCAAACTCAAACTAGGATGTTGGAAGCAAGGTTAAGATCCCATATGCAACTATCTTCTAATTTTCACATGGTTTTTCCCAAGCAACTGGCATAAGGTATCTGCTCTTTTTTTTTTCAATCTTCTAAAATGTATTCGTAAAGAAGGAACCCAAATATACAGCATAATCTGATTATACGGAGAACTGGTTCCAAATCACTTCCACTTGATATGTGTTAATCACTTCAAAATGTGAAGCAGCTTTCATGGTGGCCTGTTATTGTCCGTTTTTATCTGATGCGAGATTCACATTTTGCTCTCTCAGCCAATAGCCAAGTTACCTTTCATCTATGATTTCTTATCAAATTTGTGCTGCCTGAAGAGATTCTTGTCTCTCTTCCTCAAAAACTGTCTGATCCTTCATTTCAGTACAAGTAGATCCCAGCAATTCTTCTTTAGCTCTCTGGGTATCACTCTCCCCCAAGGGAGGCAACATAACAGCATTCCTTTTATAGTTCCAGACAAGCAGAGAAACAAAATCTTGAGGCGTGGAAAGCCCCTCCTTCCTAAGGCAAGATCGTTGATCCTCTAGAGTCTTGGGATCCAAAAGCCTAATGTATTCCAGCAAAACCTTCTCATGCTCTGGCCTCCACCCAGAAGGAAATGGGGTATAATCTGCGTCGGGAACCAAAGACATCCGAGTGTACTGAAGACCATCAATTGAGTCCAGGAGACCCATTCTCAACAGGTTCAGATACTCAGGGGACTGACCCTTCTTATCCTTCAAAGGGCGGGCTAGATTCCTTGATGCAATCTTGTAGACCTTTGCTCTAGACCGCAGTTTGTATTTAGCAGCATAGAGCTTGGCTAATGACCCCCTTATGATATAGGAACAAAAGTTCACAACCTTCTTGCGGTTATCTGCATAACGATACCACTCTGCCATAGTTTGCAAGAATTTATTCATCTGTGCATTTGTGTGTGCTTGTGTTGCATGAAACATTTTGAAACAAGGTTGCGGATCAGGATCCCTGTCTCCTTTTAAGAAGTTCAGCTTCCTGAACTGTCTGACACATTGTCTCAAACTTGCTGTGACTGACAGAAGTGTTCCTACACCTTTTTCACTGATGATCTTCCCCCCAGTTGCTGTGTACCTAAGTGTAGGATATACTACTCGCCTGCAGAGTACATGATCCATAAACATAATACCCTTGGTGATGTGCTCAATCGGGAGATTCTCATTATCAAGCTTGAGCTGGTATCTCTGATCACAAAACTCAATTAGCTGTTTCCTTAGCACTGCAGCATCTGCTCGAGGACCCCTAACTCCAACCAAAAAATGACCAGCATAGCGAATATAGTCCATTTTTCTGGTCTTGTCAGGCCCGCTAGTGGGAACAAACTCTGGCCATGATGTGTTCCCGTGCTCAGCATCATCCCCAGTCCATATAACATCAGACTTTGAGGGTTGATAGAACTCCTTAATCTTCTCCTCCATCCATCTGTCAAGCTCATCTAGATACACATTGGCAAGTAATGAGCTTAAGACTCCACAATGCCCCCAATTTGGCTTCTTTTCAGCCTCCACGGGAGCAAAACCAAAGAAACTTTCTAGCCAGTACGGATCAGGCTTGGGCTCGTCCTCGGCCAATACCCTCTTTTTCTGATGCTTCCTACTCTTTTTCTTCTTCTTAGCAATCTCCTCATCAGTAGGGCGACCAATTATCACTGGGGCTGTTAGGGCTGATTTAATCAAATCCACTACTTTTTTATCCCTAACATCCCGGATCAACGCATTGATGATCAATCCAGGCTTCACTCCATCAAGAATGGTGCTGAGGTCACCTTTGATGTACCATAGATAACCGGCAAAGCTTCTTCTGATCGTCCGGATAGCAGTGTGAGCATCCCGTCCAGGGCGAAAGGCAAAAGATTTCTGGGAGAATCGAGCTTCATAGATAGGCTCAAGGATCATGAGAAGGACTTCCTGGACAACACGGTCCTGGAAAGGCGTAGGCTGCGTAGAGGTGAGGAGGACACGGAGCTTGCGCTTGGATAAGGTGGTTGGATCAGTGGTGTCCCGGGGCGAACGGAGAAGGAGATCAAGGCGGGCACCCCAGCGGAAGCGGCCGTCGAGGACGGCATTGCGGAGGGCGAGAAGAGAATGGAGGGCGGAGCTAGAGACCGACGATTTGGGAAGGTACGAACCGGTATCGTCAGCATAGGCCTTTTGGTAGGCGAGAACCCAGAGCTCAAAGCGGCGTAGGATAGGGGTGAGGCTGGTAGCAGTGGCGGAGGGGTCGCGGAAGCTGTCGACCCAGAGGGCGGAGCAGATGGAGATGGGATCATCACGTAGGAGGGAGGAAGGGTCGTCGGAGACCGTGGAGAGAGATTCCCACTGATTGCGGCTGCGATGGCCAGGTAGAAGGGAGGGATTCACCGGCGGGGGAGGGGGCGGGGTCGGGGTCGGGGAAGCGGGATAGGCAGGAATCCGTCTAAAGGAGTCCGGATGGCGAGGAAACCTGGAAAATGAGTCGGCGGCAGAGGAAACGAAACGGCGGTGGAGACGGAGGAGAGAGAGGCAACAGTTCATGGAAGGAGACGAAAGGTCAAAGGCCGGAACCCTAGGAAATGGACTCGGTTCGGAGACTCTTTTGTTGCAGGGTTTTAACATTTGTCTCTCATTTAAAATACTTTGTTAGGGAAAGTAAAAATGATAATTAATTTTTTACTTTCTTAATTTAATAAGTTTTAATTCGATAAGATTTAAATTGGAAATTGGGGAAAATAAAATGCGAGTATTTTGTCAGGACATGGTACCGCGGTTAGACATCTAAGTTGTGATCCAGGTATTCATAATTTGAACCCCAGCTATAATGTATTTGTAAAAATTTTTCCTCCAAAATAGAGGGCGTAATGAAAGGATATTGGGCCGGTTGGAAATTTCCATAGGACCGGATCGGTCATCCCAAGAATAATCAATGAGAGTAACTAAGATTATCATTTTATTCTTTTAAAATAATCTAATAGCTAACGCATGAAATATTGCCACTATTTTTCAAAAAATACCCTCTACGTATATTAACTTTCCTATTTATCATAGCTATTTTCTAAGACATTTTTTTTTATTTGAATCAAATCGAGGATACAAAAATTAAACCGCAGAAATAAAATTATTACCTTACTAGTCAATGTGGCAATGAAATCATAGTCGTAAATAGGGATGATAATGGACCAGTTCAAATTGAATTTCATTTTAGATTATATTATTATTATTATTATTATTATTAGTAGGTTTTATATAAACATTATATTGAGTAACTTTTTATTAAGTTTGATGTTGATAATAAAATAAGTCATACTTTTTTCTCTTTTAATTTCTACGTGATATCACCAGTAGAATGCTTCAACAACCATCCTTGTTATATTAAAATATTTCATTCATATATACTCAAGAAGTTTCCTTTATCATGTTAATTTTCTCTCGTATAGGTTTATCATCGTCTGATATTTTAAATATATCTTTATCCTTGTGAGTTTTGAACTCTAGTATCTCTTATCATATGTCACCTAATTTATTATCTTTTGTTTCTTTTTCTCCTATTTCATCTATATCTATTGTGACTGTTAATGGTACTCCTATATCATTAGTAGGTATTGGTACAATTGTTACATCTTATTTATCTCTTACTAAGATTTATTATATTTCGAGTTTTGTTTTAAATTTTATTTTTATTAGTCAATTATATGATCTGGATACTTGATCTCATTTTCTTCATCTAATTATTATATTCAAGACTCACGATCTCAAAGGTTAATTGAGACAGGTTGTAGGCAAGAAGAACTTTATATTTTAGATCAACTCAAAGGCTAGATGTTGTAGCTTCGAGTGTAGATTTATCATCTCTTTATTTGAATTGTTCATCTTTTGATTTTTATTTGTATCATTCTCATTTAAGTCATATTTCAACAGCTTGTTTGTAGTTGTTAGCTTCTACAATATTATTAAGATCTTTAAAAAATTTTGATATTTTTTATTGTAATGATTGTAAACTGGCCAAATTTTTTATCTTACTATTTTATAAAAGTCTTTCTTTTTTTTTCTGCTCCATTTAATCTTATACATTTTGATATGTGGGGACCCTCTCCTATTCCTACAAAAGGGGATCAAGGTACTATGTTTCATTTATTAATGATTCCACTCATTACTCTTGAGTCTATCTTATGAAACACATATCTGAAACTTAAGAGCTCTCATGAAAACTCAACATTCTGGTATCATAAAGTGAATACCGACACTGAGGAAGCTTCACCCATAGCCCCTACTAGTAGCTCAACTGGATATGGTACTTTTGTTTCTAAGATATCCACTCTACAAGCTCCTTCTTCTGCCATTACCTAATCGTCTCCTTAGGTTGTGAATTGTCCTTCTCTCCACCATCCTCAGTCCACTCATGTTCATAAGTCTACTAAACTACTAAATTTTGCTTCATCTTGTTATTCTAATTCTTTTGCTTCATTTGTTGCAACAGTTCATTGTCTTTATGAGCATGTATCCTATATAAAAGTTGTTTGCAATTTACTTTGGCAGAATGCTATGACTGAGCAACTAATTGTTAGGATTGCAAGGTTGTAAACATAGTCCTACATTGAAAATATATGAGAAAAGATCATGAGTTTATAAGATAAAGATATCTCTATTGGTATAAGGCCTTTTGGGTAAAGCCCAAGAGCAAAACTATGAGGGCTTAGACCTAAAATGAACAATATCATACCATTATAGAAATATCTAAATTCCTTTTGACCCTACAATTGGTATCAGAGCCCAGACTTCCAAAATCTCTAATCGCCTATGCACAAAAGCTATAATTTAATTGAGTTATGTGAGTAGAATATTGACCTCGAACAAAGGAAGGGGGGCTCCCATGCCTGGATCTAGAGGACTAGACACCAGACAAGAACTCCTAGTTGTGACTAGGCAAGGAAGTCCTAGTAGGTCGGTTGGACCGAGGGGTAGGAAGACCTGGTGGGTCGAGAATCAAACTTATGGGATCCTGTGGTCCTTTATTTGAGGGCGGGGATTGTTGGGATTGCAAGGTTACAAATATAGTCCCACATTAAAAACATATGAGAAAAGATCATGAGTTTATAAGAGAAAGATATCTCAATTGGTATAAGACCTTTTGGATAAAGCCCAAGAGCAAAACCATGAGGGCTTAGGCCCAAAGTGGACAATATCATACTATTATGGAGACGTCTAAATTATTTTTGGTCCTACATTAATTGCTCTACATTAGACTCATACATGAGATTTGGTACCATTACCACCAGAAAAACACAACATTGTTCTCATTGGATATATAAGATCAAAACTAAGCCTTATAGATCTATCGAACGATACAAAACCCATTTTGTTGCTAAAGGTTATTCTCAAGAGTATGACATAGATTATGAGGAAGCATTTGCTCCTGTTGTAAAAAGTGACGACTGTTCTTACTCTGATTGTTGTTGCTTTTGTTTGTTGATGGAGAATATCTTAGATGAATATTAAGAATGTATTTCTAAATGGTGATCTTCATGCAAAAGTTTATATAACATCTCCTCCTAGTGTTTCACACCAACCTAGTGAAGTTTATAAGTTTCGTAAAGTGCTTTATGGTCTCAAACAAGCACCTTGTGCTTAGTTTGAGAAATTTTCTACGTTGATTATTTCACTTGATTTTCATCCTAGTAATCATTATTCAACATTATTTGTCAGATGTACGAGTACAGGTCATATTCTTTTATTGTTATATGTTGATGATGTACGTACCCTAGGTTAATTTTGATATGATCAACTGAGTTAAAGTAGGCCTATGTATTTGATGTCCTGTGTCTGAGTGTGTAGAGACTTAGGAATACAAAAAGTCGAGCGAAAGACGCAGCGAGTGAAATTGATGACATGGGAAATGAGTTGACAAGCTTGGTGCATCCGAAGGATGAAAAGCTGTGGAAGAATATACTAGTGGACGAGAAAGAGGCGCACAGAGAATTCAAGGGACGAGAAGCTAGGGAGGAAGCTTGCTCGAGGAGAAGGTTGAAGTTGGGTTCGGGTAAGCTCAACTTTGGACGACAGGAGCATCAACGAAGCGAGCGGAGCGAAGAATGGGTACTGATGAGAGTTAACCATTCTCGGATGAATAGTGCTTGAAGCGCTTCAAATTGGACTGGAGATATCTCAAATGAACAGTACTAAAGGCACCTTCAATAAACTGGAGGTATTTTAAATGAATAGTAGCCAAGGTGCCTCAAATCAACGGAAGCGCCTCCAACAAAGCAAAGTCATTACATAGCCATTGCCTACATGGATAAAACTTTATCACTTGAGGGTGCCCTTAATAACATTAGAGGCGCCTCCAAGCCACGTCAACAAATAGTAACTTTTTCCAAAATGCTATAAATAGTACCCTGGAGTTAGGAATTCAATAACACACACTGTATTAATTCTTTGTATCGTTTTTGAGCTTCCAAAGTTTGTAAGAAGTTACTCCGCCTTCACAATGGAGTTTTTTTAAGGAGCTTTCAATTGTCTTGGATTAACAACTACCATGGAAGTAGAGTATGTGGCAGCTTCAGAGGCAGCTAAAGAAACAGTATGGCTCAGGAGCTTCCGAATGGACTTAGATGTGATTCTTGGTTTACCCAAAATTATCACAATCTATTGTGATAATAGTGGTGCAGTAGCAAACTCGAAGGAACCACGAGCCCATAGGGCAAGCATATACATAGAGCGCAAGTACCACCTGATAGAGATATCGTGAAGCGAGGAGAAGTTGTCATCGCCAAGATTGTATCAACGAATAACTGATAACTATGATTTTACTACATTATTTTGATTAATATATGCATGGTTTGATGTTGATTTTATAGGTTTAAATCATGGTTACATCATATTATATGCATTGTATTTATTTTAGACTTAATTACAAATTATCTTATTTTTGTGTTATTTGATACTAATATTTGATTCTTATTTTGTAGGCATCAAAGGATCTTGGATTTG
>JBBMJZ010413114.1:12353996-12372137 GCA_037833815.1 Zingiber zerumbet | reverse complement strand
TGATGATGCTCCACATCATCATGGTTGCTTAAGTGGGATGCCACCTCATGGGAGTTACCAAGAGTTGTGACTCTTGGCATCCCATGGAGGTTACAAACTCCCTTAATGTGGCCGGCCACATTATTCATCAAGGTGAGTTTTCATTTTGTGTGGTAACTCCCATCTTCTTCCTCTCTAGTTTTCTTCTTGCTCTCCCTCTCCTCCATTACTGATCTCTAAGGTTGCTAGCACATCCTTAGAGGTTCTTCTCCATCTCTTGCTTGTGTGGATACACATAGAGAAGTGTCTACTTTGACACTTTCGAGATCCGGCGAACCGAGGACGAGCGGGATACGCGAAGGGCTTCGCATCAAGGGTAAACTTCTTAATCTTGTAGATCTAAAGTAGATCTAGATTAGTAAACTCGTACACGTAAAGGTTTTTGAAATTTTATTTCTTCGCACGGATCCGGTGGCTGGGGGTTTCGGGGTTTCCGCAACGCAAAAAGCGGTTTTTGCGGCCCGAAAAACCCAACAATTGGTACAAAGTCCTAAACTTGATTTCGATCAAACTGGGCTAACTCTTCTTGCACAATTATTATCCGATCTCGGTCCAGTAAAGCTTCATCTATGTTCTTTGGTTATATTTTGGATATTAAAGCTGTCTAACTTAATTTTTGATGAGCAGTTCTAGTTCGGACTCCTAAGTTTGGATCTCCTATAATTTGTTTAACTAGATGACTAGTATTAATCTTGGATGTTCTTAGAGTTTGATTTTCAGCATGACTTCAACGTTGATTTTCATCTGATTCTTGCATAACTTATTTTGAATTATTGTTAACCACTTTATCAATTTCTAATGGAGTAGATTGGTTGATTTTGGTTGAGTTTTCTTCGTTAAAAGTTACATTTGAGGTTTATTCATTTTTAAGAATTTTCTTAATATAAATCTTATATCCTCTACTATTTGTTGCATGCCTTACAAAGTTTTTTTCATCAATTTTACTTATACATTTGGTAGGTTATCTTTAGTGTTTAAGATATAGGTCTTGCATCCAAATATTTTAAAGTATTTAATTTAGAGTGTTCTATTAAAGAATATTTCATAAAGTGTTTTTTATTGGATTTTGTTAATATGAATTTGATTTTGAGCATAATAGACTGTGTTGATGGCTTCTGTCAACTAATCACTTGGTAAATTAAACCTATTTAACATTGTTCTAACTCTTCTATTAGGATTCAATTCTTCCTTTCAACTAGGTCATTTTGTTGTGGGGTTCTAGAACATGAGAATTCATGTTTTTAACCATTGTCTAGATAAAATTTCTTAAACTCATGATTATCAAGTTCTCTCCCATGATCATTTCTAATTTTCTTAATTTTAATATTTATTTTATTTTTTGTATGTTTAATAAATTGAATAAGTTTATTTAAGGTTTTATCTTTGTATTTTATAAAATAAGTCCAAGTAAATTTTAAAAATTCATCAATAATTGCTAGACAATATTGACTTCCATTTAATGACTTAATTTTGTTACTTTCAAATAGATCCATATCAATTCTTTCTAAGTTGCCACTATAGCAAATAAGAGTTTCCACAATGCGTCGTTAACGATGCATGATTAGGGTACGCTGTTAATAATAATTTTTACAGTACACTCAATTAAATGTCCATAATATTATATTTTTATAAATAACAACACACAAAAATAATGTGTTATCGTTATCAAGTATATTTTTGACATGTTGTTAATTAAAAGTGTACTTTTGTGCGTCGTTAAAAATATGTCGGTAAAAATAAACTTTTAACATGCTCAGAAGCGTGCTATTGAAAGAATTTTTTTGGCTGATTGTTAAAAAGATTTTTTTTTTAATGCGCTCAAAATTTACGAGGGTGTATTCAATCAAGAGATTGAATGACTTTCATTGATTTTTTTTAATAATAGATTTTTGTGGAGTTGATAGATTTTTATTGACTTTTATAAAATCTCGCATAGTTGTGGAAAGAATTATATGAAGTTGTATATATTTTTTTGCAAGACTTTTACAGACATTTATAAACTTTTTCATAGAAACTTGTGGATTTATGAGAAAGAAAAATTCCAAGTTTCGTTTTTGCCAATATGATAAACATCGCTCCACATTCGATTCGCTATTGTATCTCTTCATGCATTGACATGTGCTCATTGTTGTTCTTGAATATCAGATAATTGATCAAAGCATTCGACACCATGAGCTTGTTTTGGTAAGGATGATGAAGCTTCATTATTTGGTTCAACTGGAAATTCATCAGAACGACACTCCTTGCGAAGAAAATTATGCAATTTGGCACAAGCCAAAATAAGTTTGACTTGTGTAGTATATGTAAATGGAGGAGCTGTTTTGAATATTTTAAATCGTGATTTTTAAATATTCCAAATACCCTCTCAATGACATTCCTCAAGGAGCCATGATGAAGATTGAACAACTCTTTTTCATTTCTAGGTGACGACCTTGGCCAGTGAATTCCTAGAGATAATATCGCACACTTAGAAATGGAGCCAAAAATTAACGCTGATATCCACTATCCTCTAAAAAATATTTACCTATAAAATTAGACCAAATATAAATAACATATTTTAAAAAGACCAAAACTTAAAAAAAAATGTAAAGAAAAACTAAAAAATGGTAAACTAAAAAAAAAAGGTAAACTTAAAAAAATGTAAAGAAAAAACATAAACTTTTTTTTAAAAAAACTTAAACTAAAAAACGTAAAGTAAAAAACATAAAAGTTAAAAAAATCATAAACTAAAAAAAACGTAAAGTAATAAAACTTAAAAAAAACTAAACTAAAAAAACATAAATTTAAAAAAAACGTAAACTTTGAAAAATAATAATAAAGTTAAAAAAACATATATAGTAGTTTTGTAACAGAGGATAACGACGTCTGAAAAGGGAGGGAAGTCTGCGGCTGAGAGCTATGAGCTATAGCGCTAGATTCTTTGCTGAATATCCGTCAAGTTGGACTGTGTACTATTGTATTGATAGACTCCGGATGAGGCTCAAAGAAATAATCAAAATCGAGGAGCGGAAAGAGAAAGAACTTATTCGTAAAAAAATTAAAACGATTTGAAGTCTATAGAAATCTCAAGGGTGAGGAGAAGACTTTTTATTTTATATTTAAACTTGTACCAAGTATTTTGAAGAGTTCTCATTGGTTAAAATTTATATTCAAAGAATTCTAAAAGAATCCATAAAAATCTATTAAAATTTTGGATACCAAAAAGATTTTCATAGAGTTTTGAAAAGTCGAGTTTGAATATCACATGACTTTTTAAAACTCTATAAAAATCAAATTTGGATATCATTAGATTTCTATAGAGTTTATAAAAGCCTAGATTGAATACACCTAGACTTTTAAAATCCACAAAAGTCATTTAAAGTAATTAGAAGTCCAGCATTGAATACATCGCCCTAAAAGTCCAGCATTGAATACACCCCCCTAAGTGTCTAGCATGAGTATAGGCTAGTTTCTTTTTGTTGTGAAAGAAAGCATGTATGTGAGGAAGAATGTAAACTAATGATATAAATGTTATTTTTCCTGTTTCCTACTAAAATTAATTTAGATTCTTTGGTAGATTTAACAAGACATTTATTAGACAAGAATTCTACTCTATATTTGGTATCATAGAATTGACTTATGTCAAGTAAATTAAAACTTACTTTTTCTACAAATAATCTTTTAATGATAACTTTGAATTTAAAATAATGTTACATGACTAGAGTACCTTTAGCTTCCCATTATTTCCGAAGCAAATTATCCTCATTTCTTTGAGTTTAAGTAAAGTAAACATTTTCTAATTCTAGTTATATGTCTAGAGTAGCCGCTATCCAATATCCATTCGTGTTGAGTTTGATGTGTTAAAATTTCTAAGTCTGACTTGGTGATGAGTGCAATGTGGCATATTGACTCAGCCTCTTCATTTTTGTAATTAGCTTCCCCCACAACTCTTTTGCATCTTTAAACGGTCTATTTTTCTCAACTTGAGGGTAAGTCAGACCACAAAGAATTTTGTTTATTACTTTTGCATTTGACTAAGTTGTTTGTTTCATGTTGCTTGTCCATGATTCGAACCCACATAACTTACCTTCTATGTCTCTTGGTAAATTGATTCCATTTTAAATACTTTTATAATATTTTGAGTTGGTTTTAAGAATATCTTCTAATTTCCTCCTCTAATTGGCAAACATTTTGTGATTATTAAAGGAGAGCGGATTGTGCTGAATTCTTCCTGCAAAAACATATCTACAAACAATTATTTGTTTGAATTGTATTAAGGTCTAGGATAGGGTATGAGTTTGGTATGGTTGTAATTAGAGTTTGGATTTGGGTTCAGCTAGACTCAAATTATTAATCAATTAATTGTTTATTTTTTTCTCAAAATACAAAGTTTGTCCTATGTTAGATTTAAGTTTTGCTTTGGATAAATTTAGCGAGAGTTTTTGAAATCAACTTCCAAGTCATGGCGAGCCATAGGGTCATTTTGAGTATCAGAACAATGATAGCTTTCTTAGACAAAGCCTTTTTAAGAAACATGAGCTAAATCAACTTTACTACAATGTCTTAGTCTAACTGGTTTAGAATGAGGCATGAGATAACTTCTGCTAGTTCCACTTGACTAGATGCACCAAGCAGGAAAATCCATCTTAGACATGCAACTATCTAAGTTTTGCTAGTTTTTATTAGGTCAACCCGCACTGATATTAAATTATAGGATTGATCTCAATGCGCAGGGCCGCCGGGGGAGGGGGGGAAGGGGTAAATAGCGTTTAAGAATTTTAAAAATGAGCATATAGAAAATAAAGTAGTTTAATCAATCAGAGTTAGCATATCAGAAATAAAATTAATTTAGATCGATTTAATTAAGTAAGACAAAGGCAATACATTTAGCTAACAATTTAAGTATGTAAGCTGATCAACCAAACTAGAAGTATAGACATGCAGCAGCTATAAAATATGATTCTTATTTTTAATTTCTCTTAAGTGGAGGAACCTTATAGAAAAAAAATTCTAAAAAGTTTAAGCACAATAAAACGAATAAGGCAATGCAAAAATAAATGAAACTATTATTCAAGATGTTGCTGATCAGAAATGAAGCGTGTGTCATAGTGTGTCGCAACACTAAAGGTGAAAGAGCACTTTAGAGCATGAGAATAAGGATAATGATTTCTGTTTGAGTGATTTTCAAGCTATGTCTCGAAACTCTTTATATAGAACTCCTCCTGTCGCTTGGAGCCTTCCCGGTCACCTGTAGAGGTGCTAGCGTGGCTACATTGTCTATCCATAAGATAACGTTAATGAAACTCTCTAATTGCCTATATATCCTCTAGTCGTCTGGGTAGAGCTCAAACTTCATCTTGGCCGCCTTTCTTGGATTATTGATAATGTCATCTCTCTATCACCTAGTAGCTGCTTCGATCTCTAATACACTCTAGCCGCCTTAACCCAACTACGATCGCCTGGACTCTCTGAAATCCCTTCGTCGGGAGTTATCACCAGTTAGTCACCCTAGACTCCATTTGGTTGCTTGGTACCATCAAACATGATTCCCTCCAATTGTTACACGTAATGAGGATGATATAATATGTGAAGTTACTCTCACTCACTTGACTAGTTCGGTTTTGCCGAGCAATCAACACACTTGGACTTGATTCACCTAACACCCAGTTAGAAATTTGTTTGTCACTTGGATTTCAATAACTTAGCCTTTGGTTAGAAATTTGTAGATCAAGCTTTAATCACTTAGACTTGAGTCACCTAGCCTCTGGTTAGGAATTTGTCTGCTTGGTCTCTAATCAAAACTTTAGTTACCTAGCTGATGTGGTGATAAGGAGGGGCTCATCCTGCGGAGGGTCATTGCCACGGTAGAGGTCAAAGTCAAGGCGGTCAACGTGTCGATAGCATCAGCTGATCGGGCGAGTGGATTGCCCGACTGGGAGAAAGGGTGGCCGATTCGACATCTACTCCGACTCGGCCCATGCGTCGAGCACCCGACGCTTAACAAGGGAGGATGCCAAAGGAGATACGAAGAATCCCGACCCAGTGGCTATCCCGCTCGACCTCGCAAAAGTACTCGGAACATGACAACGAAGTTATTGCCGAGCGGATTACATACAGAAACAGTAATGTTACGACCGAGGGGCATTAGAGTAACAATTGAGAGGCTATCCCGCTCGGTCAGTCGGCAAACTTATCAGCCGAGTGAACAGTGGAGTACCGGCCGAGTGGCTCGGCCATGCAGCAGGCTCATCGCTATATCTTTCGACATCATTTTGGGTGCTAGTGTCGTTGACAGGGGGCATGATCAGACAAAAGATTGTACGACGGAAGCTTCCACTCTCACTTCAGAGATATGCCTGACTGGTTAAGGTATTATGTCAGGGACACTTTACTGACACGTCTCTTCATGGAAGGTTTTGAGAAGCGTGCACGCATGCTAAAGGAGCTCTATATAAAGGGGAGTCTAAGCTTCAGCGGAGGTATACGCATTTCTGTTGTTGCTACTATTCCCTTGCTTCGTTGCTTCCACATCGCTGGTGACTGACTTGAGTGTCGGAGAGTCAATACCGGGACCCCTTTCCATTTGCAATTTATATATATATATATATATTAATTTATTAATTCCCATTTGCATTTCATGAATATTTAACTGTATGGTAATCTTTTACTCTTTAAAGCATTTACAAAGGTTTAATGGGAAAGTGAACATTTTCAGGAAATTTAATAAAAAAAAGTTTTGTTTTTTTCTATTGGGGAGGAAAATATCTCACTCAAATCTTCCTCGTCGTCCGCTCGTTGATTTCTCGCTCAAATCTTCGAGCTCCAAAGCCACGAAGGGGGCGAAGAATCGCCAGTCGAGATCGCTCCGAAGCCAAAGGAATTCAGGTGAATTTCCTTTCCGTTGATCCTGGCGATTACAATTAGCTTTTCCCTGCAGTAGCAAACCATGGGGACTAGGTTTGTTTCTTTTGTTAACGTTTTAGCTATTGGTCTGATCGACGCTACTAGAGATCGTAGTTCTTTTGTGGTTGAAAAACATTTTTTTGCCGACGGATGGCTGCTGTTGTTGCCCTAATCCCTGGAAAGAGTTTCATATAAATCGTCTTGAGGATCTCGAAAAAAAAATTTGAATGTTTCTGTTTGATTCTTTGCTGATTAACCTTATCATACATAGAAAATTAAACTGGATGCTAGGTTGCTGCCTAAAGCTTAATAATCTCAAGTATAATTTTTTTTTTATCCAACACAAGTTCAGGAATAGTAGGAACGTTGTACTGTCAGAGAAGACCATATTATCATTTAGTTATGGCGTTTTTGAAACTAAAATGATCGCGCTAGTCTTATTCATAAGAATGATCTGTTGGGTTATGTGTTGCATCTATTTCATGGTTTCCTTTTATCTTTTGATAGGAACGGTTTCTAATATTTCTGTTTGAACACCAAATTTCCAACACAGTCAAAGATTAGCATTGCACCCTTATTTAGATATTCATTTTGAGTGTTTGGGCTTAAACTTCAGAATGTTTGGAATTATTTACTATAGTTTGATGTCCATAAAGTGTCTTGATTCTGAGTTTTCTGTGGTCACATCTGAAGCTGAATACTATCAGATTCAATCCCAATCCTTCTTGTTCAATTTCCACATGTGTTTTGCCACGAGCTAACCTTTTGTGATCCTGAACTGATTGTCTTTGGCATCAAAATAATTATTGGCAGTCTTAAGCTATTTGCATTGATTCTGTTTTTTCTGTGTCGATGGATATTGAACTGGTCATCTTAAATCAGGGCAATTTAAGATGTATTGAACAGATATAGTGTCTTAAGCTATTTGTACTGATTCTATAAAAATAATAGAGTATCTAAGCTTAGAAACAACATTTTATGCAATTGAGAGCAATATATTTTGCTAAGACATTGAACTGATCCTTTGTTTACAAAATTGTCCTTAGGGCTACAATACTGAAACAGGAAGATCTTGTAAAAAGAAATCAACTCTAATAAAATTAAATTATCTGTAAACATTATGTACATCACGTTTCTGTATGAAAATTTTGATTATTTAATTGTAATGTTAGAGTGTGGTACATTTGATTCATTAGAAGTTAATGCTAATCAGTATACAACTAAAGATACCACTAATATAATCCCTAAGAAGAGTGTTGGAAACAGTAAGAAGATATTATGCCATTGGTTTAACTGAATTTTTTTTAAAAAAGCATATATCTAAAGGCACTGTAGCTTATTAGTTAGTATGTAACAAGTTGTAATCTCAAATGTACCTATCAATATAAGTGTTTTGTTTAGTAGCATAGTTCATCAAGAATTTTGAGAAGATAGCAAGAAACAGTACTATTGAAGAAATATTCGTTCTTATATCTTCTTTGTTTTTTTAATGCTCAGAAAAGAACCTAAAAGCAATCCATCTGATCACATATGTTCCAAAAAAGATGAAGCATAAGATTTAGTAGCAAGAATTAACTTCTGTAGTATGCACTTAATTTGCCGAGATGCTGGTGGAACTACAAGAAGAGTGGTTTGCTATCTAATTTCTATTCAATTTAACCAATTTATCTTGTTTATAGCATCTCATTATGTTTTATTACATTTCACCTTATCATACTTGATTGTTGAAAGTTTTTTTTTAATTGCAAAGTACAGTTTTCTGGCAAAATACTTTTTCCAAGAGGTTTTCTAACTGACTAGCTAGATATTTCATATAGATTGCATGCATTCATCTTCCCTGCTCTTATTTTGTTCTTCATATAAGAATATGTATATGATTCTTCAGCTGGTTAGATTAGATGACTGCACAGGACATCAAATTACCTTCTATAACAGCATGAGAATGTATTGCCTAAAAGAGACAATGGTTCATGAATAATTTTTTGTAACCAAGTCCAAACCACAAATACGAATTCAAATACTCTGAGAATTCTTATAAAATTGCAATTTATAGTTCAAGTAAATTTAGGCAATTTGTAGGATAGTGTTTTGTTCCAGATTTCCTACAAGGCAAGTATATCTTTCCTTTGTGCTCCAAATATCTAGTATAGATTAGAACTTATGCATTCCTAGTACCAGTATGGTCTGACAATTCGTTGAAACTGGTACCACAATTGCAAACAAGGTCGATCACCCTAAAAAGACTAAAAATGAGTACTGAACTGATATTAGTTCAGTTTTTCCGGATAATCTGTCTAATATGATGTCAACTTTGCATGTTTTCAGTTGCGTAATTCAAATATATGGGATGCATGCTAGTCTCCTCCTCTGGCGTTATAATATCTAAGTAATTTTTTTGTTTCCCAAGACTAATGAGGGGCTTATTTCAATTATCAGATGCTGTGATCCTGCAAAAATTAGTAGCCTGCAGACTAGGAAAAGAAAATCCTCCTCACTTCAAAAAGTCACCAGCGATAAATGGCCTCTTTGACTTGGTTTTCAGTAAGTTCACCCAGGAAGGTGATTCCTAATAATCAAGCTTTTAAGTGGAGATCATCCAAATTGCCAAGGCAAGTGCAGAAGCCAATCCCGCGCCGAAAATGCCTGACCTTGTGCAGTAGCAACTTGTTTCCATGGGAAGCTTCTCCTCCATATGCTACTACAGAGGATGGTGATGGAATCATCAAGGGAAGCAATATCGTCGAACCCATAGATGCGGATGACAAACTTGGCATTCCTATTTTTCAGGGCGAAGAAGAAGCCATCATTGACATGAAAAGCCAGCCGCCTACACTGCAGCAGCCTCTTAAATGGCCAATGTGGCTTTTGGGACCTTCTGTTCTTCTAGCCACAGGCATGGCGCCGACATTATGGTTACCTCTGTCCTCTGTGTTCCTGGGCCCGAATATAGCTGGTCTTCTGTCTTTAGTAGGACTCGACTGTCTTTTCAACATGGGAGCAACCTTGTTTCTTCTCATGGCCGATGCTTGCGGACGACATCCTACAAGCAACCTCGAACAGAAGATCCGAGTGCCGGCTGCATACAAGTTTTGGAAGCTAGTGTCGAGTCTGCTGGGCCTTGTAGTTCCTTTAATACTACTCTTTGCATCTCAGAGGGGCTCTCTCGAACCACAAGCCTCGTTCATCTCGTTTGCTGTGCTGCTCGGGCCGTACCTCCTGCTGCTTTCTGTGCAGATGCTGACGGAGATGCTCACATGGCACTGGAGGTCACCGGTGTGGATAGTGACACCCCTAGTTTACGAGGCTTACAGGGTGCTGCAGCTGATGAGAGGGCTCAAATTGGCTGGGGAGATCGGTTCCCCTGCATGGGTGACAGGCAGCATCCGTGGGTTGGTGTCATGGTGGGTGTTGATTCTTGGAGTTCAGCTAATGAGTGTTGCTTGGTTCGTAGGAGTTGCATCTCGGGTTCGGCAAAATGGTAGTGCTTGAATTGTTTTCAGCTTTGACATTATGGTAAAAAAAAATGTAGACAGTAGAAGTTACATTGTAAAGGACGAGTGTCTTAATTGTTTTCAAGCAGTTCTGTTAGTTATTGGTTCTGTATTAGATTCAAGAAATAGTCAGGTATGAATAGAGAATAATATATATGATTATAGCTTAAAAAGATTGTCCCGGGGCCATAGTCCAGCGGCGATGAATCATTCTCGAGAAATTATTCAACATAGACCACTCTCACTCATGTGAGTTCAGTTACGGGTGGGTTTCACTCGGATCCGAGAACCCTGCGAGCGATTCCCATTGGAAGTTGATGGAGATCGAGATGCTGCTGGCGAGGCTGACGGAGGTGAACGAGGCGATGAGCAGGTGTGCAGCAGCGTTTACGACGACAACCTCTGTGGCCCAGAAACTCACCAGGGACAGGAACATCCTTCACGAGTTGACCCAGGTTTAATTCCATGACATTGTCTAATAAACTTTGTTTTTGTTTAAGGTTTCTCTTTTAAATTTATTACAACACCCAATTAATTAATTATTTTCTAAAATATCCTCTCTCTTTTTTTTAAATATAAAACAATATTATTTTAAAGCTCTTTTGTATAAAAATAATATCATTCTAAGTTACAGAGTAATTCTAAAATAGCGATTCGAAAAATTGCTTGTTCTACTTATTCTGAAGAAATAAGTAATCATAAATATGTACTGCCTTACATTTTTAAACACTTGGCCATCAGATTTGTATAATGCTGTTTCCTACTCCAGGACAGCCAATGCAAAGCTCTGTTTCTACTTCGTTTTGTTGAGTGGCTGTGGCTGTGTCATTTCGAATCGCTTCCTTTGAAACTGCAAATGGTAGCTCTGGTTCCAACTTGCAACACTTGAGACAAATAAAATCCATTAATTCAACGTACTTAATTTGACAAGATGTTTAATTTTCTCAACTAACACTTAAAAATCACAATATTGCAGCAGTGACTAACAAAACTTTGCAGCTTTGAATGATTGCGTAATGCAATTGGTACCTGCTCACGTAGTAATCCATTCTGCTTCATCAGGCTGCTCTCCTAATTCATGTTAAATATAGTAATCGTGGTGAAAATTTTACCACTTGGAAAGAAAAAAAAAAAAAGGAAAGAAAGAAAAGTATTATAATCTACCTCCTTTTGAAAATGTACAACCTGCTGCTGTAGTATTTGATTCTGGAAAACGAAGCATAGAAAATAACTAAATTAGTAATGAATTAATTAATATATAAAGTACAACTAAATTCAGCTAGATCTTTCCTGTCTTGCTCTTATAGCAATTATCAAACGGCCCACAAAGATTTCAGGAATTTCCAATCATGTACCATACTTTACATTTTACGAAAGGGTGCATGTTCTTCCGCCTATTGCAGCCCCAATTAAAGTAAAAAAAAAAACGTCTGATTTTGGGTCGATTTAGTTTTGGATGAAATTGTCTTTAATTTGAGGCTGCTATGAGTAGTGCATGATTTGGGAATTCCCAAAACTAAGTGCACAATTTGGTAAATTGCCGTTGCTCTTATGTTGCACAAGCTGTTTGCTATCTTGGTTTTAGTAATGAATTGATATATGAAGAACAAGTAAATTCAGCAATAGCTCGCCTGTCTTGCTCTTATGCTGCGCAAGCTGTTTTCTATCGTGGTCTCCAGTTCATGTAGTTCCTCCAAACAACATGATTCTAGATTTTCACCTAAGATCTTCCTGTAGCATACAGTTAGTCTCGAAGTTCTTAAACTCCACAAATCTTCTTTTCATTAAGAAAATATTGCGATTATCAAAAGCTAAAAGAAGGATGTGAGGACTAGCACTGTAAACAAACCGTTTATGTGCTTCAAGATGTTCAATCTTCTGCGACGTATTTGCCACTTCATACCTACGTGGCTTCAGCAAGGACAATAAATTTTAGACGTAACATGTTAGTGTCTACGCAATGAAAAACTAATTTGATCATTAAAATTTAGATGACATTTAACTTTGGGGCCTATATTAGAAGTGAAACCCTCGTGAAGGATTCTTCACTGTCTTATTTGTCTAATCTGCATTTTAAAGTACATGTCTAAACACATGTACTTTAAGCTAGTCAATAATAAGAAAGACTGAATTTAACCAATGAAAAGCTCGAACGGATATAAATAATTTTAGCTAATAGTTGAAAACTACAAGGGGAATCTTGGCATAACGGTAAAATTACTACTGTGTGATCTAGAGGTTATAGGTTCGATTCTCGAAAATAACCTCTTGCTAAATAAGGTAAGACTCTATACAATAGATCTTTCCCCGAAACCTTGGTGCCTTTAGTAGAAAGATCTATCCAGACATACAAGGTATTATATACAACTAAACTTTCTTAATATATCTCCATCAGATGGAAAAATATTTAAGGACTGACAATAATTATTCTTCTTTTATCAAACTTGGATCTCTATTATTTGATTTGAACATAACAAAAAAAGTATTCTAAAGTGAGTAAAAATTATTGCTCTCCTCTTATATTCTTAGTCCATAATCGATTTTAACTTTATGGAGATTAGGTAGCTACATGGAGATTAGAAGACAAGCAATAATCAGTATATAACTTAGTGAAACTTAAGAAGTACAAATTATTTCAGAGAAGAGGACAAGCTTAAATGGAGATTAGATAGCTATATATCTGCTACAATAGATAGCTATACATAGCTATGTGCCTTCAAATTCACTTCATGCATGATTGATATTCTCTGTGGATTTTTTGAATCATTGCCAAATACTTGGGGACAAATTGCTTAACAATGATAATGCATAATTCATAATTTTAAAAATAGTTAGTGTTTATGTCATAGCACTTGTATATAGCTCCTGAATCTTTTTGTCGCTAGATTAGACACCAGCAAACTTAGACATAATGGTAGAAAAAGAGAATAAAAAATAATCTAATCTTCTTAAGACATAGGAAATTTTTACCAGTACCGTGAAAGTTTTTTTTCTATTGCCTTTTTGTTAATCACACATGTAAAGATTTCAACCAAACCAACCCATTTTCCACCCCGAAGTAAACTTCTTTTAATAAGAAACTAGACAATTGGATCACTAGATAAAAAAAATATATATATTTAAAAGAATACTTTTATGATAACCATTCAATTTTTTTTGTCCCAAATTGTATGCATAAAATTTTGCAAATATTTTTCAAAATTAAAAATTCATTATCTAAATCAGTCATATCTAAATCAATCTATTAATGAAGATTTGTTTTTACATGTTCATTTTATTAAACTGGATATTTCTAGTGCATGATTAAGAGATTTTTATACAAGCAAAAACTAGATGAAGGAAATAAAACTTTAACATGAATATATTGTAAATGAGTAGATATTTTATCTAACTTAATTTATATATTATGCAAATATTAATTAAAATGTAAGCTTATATTTGAAAATTTGCGAACCTTATTATCATGTTCTATGGAGTTGCTCGTTATATTACTTTGTTTTGCATGTGTTCTATAACGCTCAATCGTATCTTGTATGCTGCAAAATGAATAAACAACAAAATCATGTGTGTTAGATAGTCAAGATATTTAGAATAACAGATTAATGATGAGAAATGTTTCACTTGTATCACAAAGATAACAATAAATAATTCTTATTAATTTGTAGATGTAGAACTTCTTAGACCAATGTATTGATGCACATCATATTAGTTACTTATGCCATTATCGATTTTTCATTGCCAAATGTAACTAATAAGAATTATATTTATCTATGTTTTGTGATTTCATGAAAATTATCCTTAAATTTCCGATACATTCTTTCATATATTGTTATGTACCAAAATTCTTTAATCTATTACCTACTTCGTAGAAGCCTACATCTTCACTTTGGAGGTAATTACCAAGGTTAGTTGAGCTCAAAAAGCACTAATTTATCAAGTTGACTTCTCCCTAAAACGATAATTACAACAACACAAAAGTTGTGGGCAAAAAAGTCTTGTGAGGATCCTAGAGGAAGATAGAGAGTACAAATCAATCCTCAATTCTAAATATAGCGATGAGATAATTTGATAGAATATTTTCTCTGTACATATCATTACTAGAGATCAGAGACTGATCTTCAAAAAGGTTGTCCTGGGGTCTAGCCTAGCGCAAATTTTCTTTTATTACCTAGTTTTTTACTAGGCCACTAAAGCCCACTTCTTCCACACCCAAAATCCAACTCAACATGAAGATAAAATATTTTCTTTATACATCTATTTGGCTTTCAGACAATGCAAGTAGACTTGACCCCAGGTCGGGTCAGGCACGAGCCTGTAACTGAGTTAACTAGTCGGTTGCCCATTGACCCGGTTCCCCGGGCTGAACTGGAACCGGCTCAGCAAGTTGCCAGGCCGGTTCCGATTCCTTAAGTGCAAAACAAATTCCTTTCAATTGGTATGAGAGTCAAGACTCTGTTTCTTTGATTTTATCGCAATACTATTTATTTTTCATCAATCTTTGTTTACATGTTAGATTAGGCTTTGTTAGTATTTGATTGTCGAAAATCTTGTGTAAGAAACCTAAGAAAGCCTTATTTTTTAAGTTTTTCATAATTGTCATGAAAAACATGAAGAATAGTGGTGACTCGATGTCATCTTCAGGAAGAACTGTCTCGTTTAACCTAATTTTATATTAAATCATAATGGCTTAATCGATTAGTTTGGTCGGTCAATCAATTACCAAGTCTAAAATTGCTAATAAAACTGAGCTAAATTGATTACCCAATCAATTCAGTTGGCACCAATCGATTGATGAATTTCTCCAATTGATTGGTGAATTTCTCTAATTGATTAGCATGACTGGACCAAATATAGGATCAATTTTAATCGATCAGGTTAATCGATTCAATACTACCAATCGATTGGTAATTTTTGACAATAAATTAATAGCTTAAAATCGCAACAAATAGATTGCAATCAATTAGCCTAATCGATTGATACTATCAATCGATTAGGAATTTTATCCAATCGATTAAGAGAAGAAAATCGTAATAAACTCAATTGATGATATCAATCGGTTGAGAATTTTTCCAATCAATTAACAACCTTAAACTCATGACAAAATCAATTATCAATTGATTAGAACTTTTTCTAATCAATTAAAAGCTTTAAAGAATTAATTATCAATTGATTCAATTTGTTCCTAATCAATTAACACTTCTATGTGACAAAGCAGAGAACTTCTTCAAGGGTTGATTCCACTCATCCATGTTTTAAGACCTCTTAAAGGGTGGGTCCCACTTATGAAAGAAGGTTTTTGAACGATTAAGGTAATTGATTGGTGAGAACCAATCGATTGATGAGTTAAAATTTGAACTCAAAAGATTTTGTAATCGATTAACCGGATCGATTAGTTTGCACCAATCAATTGGCACTCATCATCAATCAATTAATAATCCTGAAACGATTAGTTGGATCGATTGGTTTGCACCAATTGATTGACACTCATCATTAATCAATTAATGATCTTAAAATCACATACAATAGGCTTTCGAATCGATTAGGGTAATCAATTGGGTTAAACCAATCGATTGTCAATGGTATCAATCGATTCATAAGGCTAATTTTCGTACTGTTAAGGTTGATTAAGTGATTATCTGTTTAATTAAAGTTTCTAGGGTTTCTTGGCTCTATCTACATACATGCTATTAAATTGAACTAATGTGTCGGCCCAAAGGAAGACACTTTAGGTATGTTTAGTACATTTTATGTTGGTAGACGTATATCTATGCTAAAAGTAATTTAGCCAAAGGAAAATTACTTTTATGTCATATATATATTTAAGGTAGCCTACAGCTATATAACATAATTTATTTTGTTCAAATATGCACAAAATATGTTGACTCAAAGGAAGACATATTACGTGTCAAATTAAAGTTGTTGTAAGTTATGAACCAAATTGTAACTCATATAAAGTGTCAAATTATGCTCATAATGGATTGGTCCAAAGGAAGGCTCATTATGTGGTCAATTAAAGTTTGAATTATATTAGAGAGTGTCGTTAACAAATTATATTTTAGTCCTCAGAGTAAAATATAATATTGTATTTGGTATCTCATAAAAAGCCCATATATATATGCATTTAAAATTTTATATTATTTGCATAATTTTATTTATGTTATTGGATTTAATTAAATCGTGAACTTATATAATCTACACTCTTTTAATTTCAATGCAATCTGTTAATGTCAATATTAATAACATCCCTACACTAACCGGTTTAAATTTTTTGAGTAGAAAGAATATGTGATTGTCGTCTTAAGCTGCATGGACTTACACTATGCATTAAGGCATGATCGTCTCGCACCCCTTATTAGTGCTAATTTGAAAAGTGAGAGCGATTGAACCTTATGTTTCTAAGTATCATGAGGTTTTCCATTCCGGTACCAATTAAAGGCTCAATAACTAAGGAAGAGGATGCTAAGAGTTTTCTTAGCCAATTAGCAAACTGTCTCTAAGTAAACAAAAAGGTCAAGACTACCATACTTCTTTCGAAGTTGGTACCTATATGGTATAATGACAAAGAAAATATCAGGGAGTATATTATGGAGATGTCTAATATCGCCACAACTTTGAAATCACTTAAACTCGATATGTCTAAGTTTATGTTAGTGTATTTCACGGTTCACTACTTTTAAGATATCTTATAATACTCAAAAGGAATAGTGGGCATTGAATGAGCTTATAGTTCAGTGCATGTAAGAGGAGGAGAGACTGAGTAATGAGACGTCTGAAAGTGTTCACTTAGCATCTAGTTCCCAAGATTCGAGCAAGAAAAGAAAGAGGATCAATAAAGGAAATGAAAACAAACTGCAGACTCTAGGGGTCATGGTCATAAGGAGCAAAAGAAACCGGATAAGAAGTACATTTATTTCTTCTGCAAGAAGAAAGGTCATATGAAAAGACTGTCTACGCCAACTAAGGGTAAATTTCTCACTCTTGTTAGTTCAAAAATCAATTTGACTATTATACCCACTTACACTTTGTGTATAGATACTGGTGTTAGTACTCACATAAGTGCCACTATGCAGGATTGTCTCAGGAGCCGACTTCCGTTTGATGGTGAAAGATACATTTATATGGAGAATGGAAAGAAGGCTAAAGTCGAATCGATTGATGGTTTTAGGTTTTATTTAGGAACTAATATTTTTTTTTATTTAAAAAATATATTTATTGTACAATCTTTTCGATAAAATTTAATTTTAATTTCTTATTTGGACAAATCAGGTTATTCTTATTCATTTAGAAATAAAATTTTTAGTATTTTCTTTAATTCAGTGTTGGGTGGCAATGGTTCCTTGGTGAATAAGCTTTGTAAATTAAACATTATAACTCCTATGGTTGACAACGTAATTATACATAGTATATGTATGAATCACAAATTAACTAGCGAGAATTAGTCCATGTTGTGGCATAGGCGTTTATGACATATATACAAACAACGCCTAGAAAGGTTAATGTAACATGAAATTCTCGATTCCCTTGAAATGTAAGATTTTGATGCATGTATAGAGTGTGTTAAAGGGAAAACAACTAACAAAAGGAATAAGGGAGCAAACTAATATAGTGATGTATTAGAATTAATACATACGAATATTTATGGATAAGACATTATAGAATGATCAAACATATTTTATTATATTCATAAACGACTACTCTCAATTCTGCTATTTGCACCTAATTCATGAGA
>JBBMJZ010413114.1:12337796-12348049 GCA_037833815.1 Zingiber zerumbet | reverse complement strand
TGAAAACAAACTGCAGACTCTAGGGGTCATGGCCATAAGGAGCAAAAGAAATAGGATAAGAAATACATTTATTTCTTCTGCAAGAAGAAAGGTCATATGAAAAGACTGTCTATGCCAACTAAGGGTAAATTTCTCACTCTTGTTAGTTCAAAAGTCAATTTGACTATTGTACCCACTAACACTTGGTGTATAGATACTGGTGTTACTACTCACATAAGTGTCACTATGCAGGGTTGTCTCAGGAGCCGACTTCTGCTTGATGGTGAAAGATACATTTATACGGAGAATGGAAAGAAGACTAAAGTCGAATCGATTGGTGCTTTTAGGTTTTATTTAGGAACTAATATTTTTTTGAATTTAAAAAATACATTTATTGTACAATCTTTTCGACAAAATTTAATTTTAATTTCTTATTTGGACAAATTAGGTTATTCTTATTCATTTAGAAATAAAAATTTTAGTATTTTCTTTAATTCAGTGTTAGGTGGCAATGGTTCCTTAGTGAATAAGCTTTGTAAATTAAACAGTATAACTCCTATGGTTGACAACGTAATTATACATAGTATAGGTATGAAACACAAATTAACTAGCGAGAATTAGCCCATGTTGTGGCATATGTGTTTATGACATATATACAAACAACGCTTAGAAAGATTAATGTAACATGAAATTCTCGATTCCCTTGAAATGTCAGATTTTGGTGTATGTATAGAGTGTGTTAAAAGGAAAACAACTAACAAAAGGAATAAGAGAGCAAACTAATATAGTGATGTAGTAGAATTAATACATACAAATATTTATGGATGAGACATCATAGAATGATCAAACATATTTTATTATATTCATAAACGACTACTCTCAATTCTGCTATTTGCACCTAATTCATGAGAAATCACAATCGTTGGACATGTTCAAAATTTTCAAAGCCGAAGTTGAAAATTAATTAGGTAAGAAAATTAACGTCGACTAATCTGACCATGGAGGTGAATATTACGATTGATATGATGGATAAAGTGATCAACGTCTAGGACCTTTTATGAACTATCTTCCTGAGTGTGAGATTATGCCTCAATATATCATGCTGGTACGCCCAGTCAGAATGGTGTAGCTGAGCATCGCAATCAAACCCTAAAAGATATGGTGAGAAGTATATTGGCCTTCACTTCTCTACTAAAGTCTTTATGAGGTGAGACACTCAAGACTGTAATTTACCAACTTAATAAGTACCTAGTAAGACAGTAATTAAAACCCTATTTGAGATGTGGACGGCTAGACAACCTAGCATTAGACATTTATATATCTAGGGTTGTTCAGCTGAGGCTAGGCCTTGTAGGCCTAGAAAGAAAACTCGACTCAAGAACAATTAGATGCAATTTTATAGGTTACTCTTAGAAATCAAGGGGATATAAATTTTATGATCTCTCTACGAGATCCTTCTTCGAAATAGGAAACGCCAAATTCATTGAGGACGGTGGGAGTGATAAAATCATAGAAGTATCTTTTGAGGAAAGTGTTGGTGATTCTCCTTTCGTCACTACTAGTGTGATAAATAGTGGTATGGTTACCATACCGCACATTATGGATATTACACATCCAGTGGGTGTAGTGAACCAAAATATTTTCATAACATCTCCAATGCAATTGGAGGAGTCTACCACTAAAATTGAGGTATTACCCCATATTAATGAGTAAGTACCTCAACCACCACAAACACAAGTGTCATTAAAGCGATCCACGAGGGAATGAAGAACTATGACATTATATTTATCTCCAAGAACATGATTTTGATATAGGGTTGAAAAGTGATCCTGTATCTTTCCAAGAGATTAAACAATACTCTAACCCTGAAAGGTGAATTAACATCATACAATAAAAGTTGAAGTCTATGACATATAATGACGTTTGGGAACTTGTCGAATTGCTTGAAGGTTCTAAATCCGTTGGTTGTAAATGGATATTTAAAACCAAGTGGGATTGAAGGGGCAATATCAAAAAGTATAAGGCTCTTCTTGTTGCCAAGGGATACACTCAAAAGGAAGACATTGATTATAAGGAAACCTTCTCACCTGCATCGATGAAATACTCCCTTTGGGTAATCATGACACTTTTACCTTATTACGATTTAGAGCTATACCAAATGGACGTAAAGACTATGTTCTTCAATAGAGATATTGAAGAGTCTATATATATGATGCAACCGAAGAACTTTAAGTTTCCATATTCAAAGAACCTAGTATATAAATTAAAAAAAGTTTATTTATCGTTTGAAACAGACATCCCGTCAGTGGTACCATAAATTTGATCAAGTGATCGTCTCTTTTGGATTTAGATAAAACCTAGTTGATCATTCCATATATATCAAGTTCAGTGAAAGCAAGTTTGTTATATTGTCCTATATGTGGATGACATATTGTTTGCAAGCAATAATAAGGATCTGTTATATGAAACCAAGTTATTTCTTGTTTGTGAGCAATAATAATAGTCTGCTACATTAAACCAAGTCATTTCTACCTGGTATTTTTGAAATGAAATATCTTGGTGAAACATCCTTTATTTTATGCATACATATCTGTCGTGATCGTTCAAGAGACATTCTTAGACTTTCATAATATACCTATATTAAAAAGGTACTTATAAAGTATGACATGTAAAACTGTGCACCTGGTAATATACCTATGTCTTGAGTCGAGTGTCCACATCTTGAACTTAAAATAAAAGAGATGAAATAATTTTCTTATACATTAACTATGGGAAGTTTCATGTATACACATGTTTGTACATGACCAGATATAGCGTTTATAGTGGAGATGTTAGGAGATATATATTAGTAATCCAGGACTGTCGCACTGAAAAGTAATAAAGAGAGTGATATAGTATTTACAAAGAACTAAAAGACACATGCTCACATATCAGAGGTTAGATCATCTGAAGGTAATTGGATATTCAAACTCTAATTTTACAGGATGCTTAGATAGCATGAGGTCCACTTTAGGCTATATTTTCATGCTTGCTAGAGGAACTATATCTTGGAAGAGTATTAAGTAGACGCTAGTAACTACTTCTACTATGGAGGTAGAGTTGGTAGCATGCTAAAAAGCATCCAATCATAGTATTTGGTTGTAGAACTTCATCATAGCATTGCAAACTGTTGATGGCATTGATAGGGCATTGGGAATTAACTGTGATAATAAAATATAAAATAGTATACCAAGAACAACCGTAATTCATCGAAGTCAAGCATATCGACATCAAGTTTCTGACGGTTAAAGAAAGGGTTCAGAGTTATTAGGTCATGATAGAGCACGTCAACACATATTCCATGTTGGTTGATCCACTCACCAAAGGCTTGGTGCCTAAGGTGTTTCATGCACATGTTGTGGATGTGGGAGTCCTTATAGAAGAAGAACTGATCTAGTGGGAGTTTGTATTTATTACTCTATGTTAATAAAGACAAATACTTTATTTTGATTATAGTACGTACTTAAAGTTTAAAATATTAATAGAAATTTTATTTGTTTGTTTGACTCTTTGAATAAAGTATCATGATTTACTATTGCTAGTCAACATTTGGTGTTTGTAAATATGATATGAATTCCTTTTGGAATCATAAGGCTTAGATTATGATTTACTTTTGTAGTTTAGCATAAATATTTATAAATATGATCAGACCCTTGGGTCACTTTAGGACTAGTTGGAAATTGATATATATTGATTGCATTTTATGTAATTTTCATATTATACATCAGCATCTTGATTCATGTCATTAATGATATTGGTATTCATGTCATTAATGATATTGGTATTATGAGTATGTTGGGGCTTGTTACATACATATATAGTAGTTATTATCTCTTTAATCTTATACCAATGCAGTTGATGGACTAGATTATTTGGGGGTATACCCATAAAGTTTGATATCAACTAAAGTTATATTCGTATATCATATACACATCATATGTAGCTAAGTGAGAGATTGCTGGCTTTAATCTCTTAAGGTGGGCTTAATTATAATTTGTATAAGTGAATACGATCCGAACCCGTTAAAATAATGTAACTTATGTTTATTGGGTTTCAGGTTATTGGATGCTAGTTTAATGTGTAAAATCCTTTAGCCTGATCCGTTATCATCTATGAACTGATAATATATCAAATTGTCTATATAAGAGAGAGCTCCCCAAGGGGTTAAGGCATCTTGACATCCTCCTTAATTCCCCATTAACAAAGTTTTGTAATGTTATCACCCTAAATCTCTTAGAAGGTCTCTCCTGTTTCCACTTCATCTTCTTCGGATTGCTCAGACGACGCTAAAGGACAAGGACTATGACTCTTCAATCAGGTCCCTTGTTGTTGGTTTATGCTTTTACATTGTTATGCCATATTTTTCAATGAAACTAGATCTTCATGTATAGGACTGTTTTCTCAATATGAATTCCTTTTGTTCCTAGAATTCACGTAGTTAGGAGAAACAAATTCCTTTTATTTCTTCCCTCTTAGAGTGTACCATTAGAGTTATAATCTCGCTATATTTCAATACTTTCATTTGTCTCTCTATTATCTACTATAACTTTGAAATTTAATTAATCTCTCTTTAACATACTTGTCTTTTTGAGTAATACCAAACTTTACTCTATATTTCTCCAAATATTAAAATTCTACAAAATGGCAGTAGACCTATTATATTATATGAAATTAAATGTTAAGTTATTACTCAAACACATGAGCAGAACATAAGAGTTGTAGAGATGAGGATATTAAGGTGGATGTATGGACATACGAGGATGGACATAATAAAAAATGAGAGCATTAGAAAGAAAGTCGGAGTTACATCTATTGAGAAAAATTCTGAGAGACACATTTAAGATAGTACAAATATGTACTTAAATGATCAATAAATACTCCAGTTAGGCGATATAAAACTATGACAAATATGCACATCAAATAAGGAAGAAGAAGACAAAAAATGACTTGGTTAGCAACAGTAAAATAAGATAAAATTTATAGATGATGATATAGAAGATAAAGCTCAATGACATAGAAAGATTCATATAGCCGACCCCACCTAGTGGGATAATGCTTAGTTGTTGTTGTAGTTATTGTTGTATTTCTCCGAATATTAAAATCTCTCATAAATTGTTATCCTTAAACTTCAGACTCTTATGATATCAAGTCTTTCGAGGATCATTACCACTTGCACTTTTAAAGATATCTCTTAATAACCACAATGCAATCAATCCTTTGAGGATAATCAAAGGTCTCGTATCTTTATGTTGTCATTCTACTATTATCATGTCTTTGTTTTCGTCATTATTAACTATCTTAGTTTTTTTTTCCTTTTTGTGATTTTTTCTATTTATGTAGCAAATTGGAGATAGTAACATTGTTCCATCTTAAAAGAAGAATATTTGAATTACTAGATTATTGAATATTAGAGTTTCAGGTTATTACAGTAATATTTATTGTGGCTATCATCGCAACCCCCACTTTAGGTATTTAAATAATAATTTAGTATTTAAATATTAATAGTATACCATATTTTGTTCTTCTCAACCTAATAAGTACAGTTTAAAAGGTTCCTAGAATTTCTACTCTTCATTCGTTCCTCTTGAAAGTATTAACAATTCTTTAACATTCTTTTAAAAACACATCACAATCAAAGGCAATTAATTGATAGCTCAAATTTATATGAAGATCTAAGGATACAAATGGAAAGAGACATAAAAGACTACATGGTTATAAAGAATGATGAATTCCCTAATGGCCTTAGCAATCAAAGTAAGAATATAGATTTTTTTTTTATGTTAGAGCATATTCCATGATTAAGGTATTACATGACAATTTTGAAATGCTAAAATTGATAGAATGAAAATTTACAATTGATAGAATCTTACAAGAATGCTAGAGTGCATGAATGACTATTGTGGATACTTGTCCCTTGTTGAAGTCTCCACTTTGGTGGAAGGTGAGTTTTGGAATTAGGACCTTGTCAACCACTCCCAAAATCATTACCAACTTGGAAACACATACTTCCGTGGAATGAGTGATATAAGTTATAAAACACAACATATAATAATTCATTTGCTCCAACTGATGAAGTGTAGGTAAAAGAAATTCTCATGTTGATTTAAGTAATAGATAAAATATGCTTCGTTTTTTTATTTATCTAAATAATTTAATTGATATTAATTGAACATGATTTAAAACTAATCAAGACAGATCATGGCAACTTACATAATTCTTATGTTGTCATAGGCGGTATGAATTTTCGCACTCATAAGCTTATACAAAGGATTTGAAAACAATGAGAAAGAAAAACTTGATTAATGTATAACATGCTTTGCACATAGTTACTTTTTGTTAAGGCGCATGTATTTAGTAGGCAAATTCGATTTGAGTTAGTATAGTTGCATTGATGTTGCACATTCAATATATTTCATTAATATATATTTAGTTAATTTATCTAGGTTGTGTCTAAATACTTATACCATAGGATCAAAATTTATGACAGGGTAATGCATGCAATAAATAAAAGTATATCAATTTGTTGAAAGAATAAAATACTCCATGAGTGCATAGTCCCCCTATGGTTTATTTTCTCGACACTTTATTATGCATCTTTGTTAGTTTGGATCATATAAGCAAGCAAGTCGGGCAAATAACAAGGGACTCATACTTTACAAAAGAAAAACTTGCTTTGAAAGAGAATCATTTTAATATTTCTTAACCAATTGAAATTTCTCAGGTAAACAAAGATTAGGCACTGAGATGGACTCATGAATACAAACAATGAATTGCCTCCTCATGTACACGGGTATCATGTACGTACCAATGTTCAAGCCTAATCCAATGAAAACCTCAAACTATCCAAGGAGGGTGTGTTTATTTCTATGAAAGAAACTTGAAGAATAGACAGTGAACAAATGAAAATTTAAATAGAAAATGTCTTTTCGGATGAAAAAAAAAGATGGCAAAACAATTCAACTTAATTTATCTTTTTTTCTATCCACCCATGTAAATTCAGTTTTAATTAGAAGGGACTAATGGAATCTTACACCATTAAGTAGCACCAACTAGCAATAATCACTTGCACCAAGTTCTACAATTAATAAATATTTTCACTTGAGAAACTGATATATATATATATATATATATATATAGAGAGAGAGAGAGAGAGAGAGAGAGAGAGAGAGGAGAAGAAGAAGAAGTTCGAGTATAACTATGTAAATTCCCATAGCTACTTTGAGTGAGTAATGTGTTATTGGATGTATCAAAAGCTGGCATGGGATCTATCTTAGGTATCAGACATATGTTGGTAGGCTTGACTAAAGATTGTGTCATAATATTTCATATAATTCAAAGTTGTAAGGTGAAGACAATTGAAGTTTATGTTACTAAACAAGGCGCATATACTATAGAGGGTAAGGTGAAAAATGTTTGCACTGTCAAAAAAACAATTATGATTCCACTTAATTTAGATGGTGAGAACAAAATTTCAAGTACAAAATAAATGACCTAAGCACGGTTCTTCGCTAGAGGGCAAGTAAATGCTTTTTCTAGTTTAACAGGATCGTCCTTCAGTCAACATGCAAAATAAAACTTGTCGTTTGATCGAGCCAGACGGCTCAGACAGCAGACGCTAGCCAGTGGCGATGCGCAAAGAAACGTACAATTCAAAAATAGCATAGTATTATTCCCGTTACAAAATAATCCTCACTACAAATACCCCCTTTGCATCCATACGGTGCGATATGACTACACGAATCATTTAACTCCCACGGTAGTACATGTAAAGCAACAGCACTTAATTATGTGTATCTCAAGAAAAAGATTAGAAGATTGTGCGTTTGCAAAATCTAACCATTACGACATAAGCATTTCAAACGAAAAGGGGAGCATGCCCCTTTATTATTTACTCCTCAATCAAGATTTTTTTTTCCAGACATGAAAAAAAAAACTTATAATAATTATAGAACTCGAAGGCTGTTGAAAAAACCTAGGTCAAGATACAAACCCGAACAAAAAATAATCTCGCCATTAGATCATAAAACAAAGGAAACTAACAACTGTTGCACAAGAGCAGAAAGAGGAGAGATCGTGAGAGGGACCTGGAGCTAGCGAATTCGTAGAGCTTCCCACGAGCAGAAAAGATGATGAGGCCGATCTCGGCATCGCAGAGGACGGAGAGCTCCAAGGCCTTCTTCAGCAGACCTCCCCGACGCTTGCAAAAGGTCACCTGCCGGCTCGCCGGGTTCTCTATCCTCTTCACCTGCGTCTTCCCCCTCACCATGTCGATCTACGCACACCTGAACCCCAAATGCTAGCTATAAAACCACCGAGCAAGGTTCCGATCGATCAGCAGCCACGCGAAGAACGACAAGGACGGATTGGAGGAAGGAGGTGAGGAATCGAGGCCATCAGACAGGGATCGAGAAAAAGGAGCGGCGGAGGGTGCCTTCCAGTGACCCGGTGACGCCTCGGAGCCACACAGGCAGCCGCAGCGCCCCCACCTATCTGGCCATAAAACGACGCTTAAAAGGGACGGGAAATGAGCAAAAGGATGTTAAAAACATGGATATTTTTTGTCGCTTCCTACAGAAATGCAGATGGGATATTATATGTATATTAATGATGGTAAGCTGCGATTGGAAGAGAGGGTGGGGCCGGTGGGTTAGGGCACGAGCCACCACCTCGTACAGCAAATCATGCGGGGCGCATTAAATGAGTCCGTACGGTGCGCCGCGGATGGCGACACGTGCTCGTCACGAGGGCGACCGTCTTCGTCGTTTCAAACTAAAACTAGCAAAGCGTCGCCGGGAACATAATTACCGTTTATTATTTTTCAAAATTAATAAATTAATTTATTTTTGCAGTATTCATTTTTAAAGATATCGAATGCTGCGGGATGCCGTTTGGGTTATGCTTTCGAAGTATTTTCAAAAATCATTGTTTAATAATAACTAAATATAATTAATAAATAAACTGTTATTAAATTTTACTTCATTTCATGTTTTATGTTATGCTTGATACGTAATCTTACATTTTATTTTAAATCATACCATTTAAGATTGTCATAAATTCATAATTTTAGTGAAAACCAAATTGAAAATTTTGGCTAAAATTCTTTTTAGATTTTTTTAAAGAAAAAATCTATATATATTTTAAACAAAACCGAACTGAAAGTAAAACGATTTAGAATCGAATTTAATTCGAATTAAATCTTGAGTTATTTCTAATTACTGATAGTCCACTGATTATAGTTCCATGAACATTTATTAGTAGTCTTTTGGAGCGGTGCTGTGGTTAAGATATAGGATGTTGTTATATAAGGTCTTAGGGTTGAAACTCGACGTGTCTGAATATATCTTCCCTCATGCCCGACCCGAATATATTACTAATATTTTTTAATTAGACTATTTTAAAAAAAAAAAACATAAAAGCTAGGGATTAAGTGTTCAACACATCTCGTTCAACAACCACTATCCATTATTTTTCTCAATTATATGAATGATTTTCAAACTTAGTGTGAAGCAGAGAATCCGTCGCTGATAAGAGCCTAGTGGCCATTCCTACTGAACTCCCGCCATCTTCCACCCCCAACTCCGATTGATCACCTCATCGCCGATAAGAGCCTAGAGACCATTCCTATTGAACTCCCGCCATCTTCCACCCCCAACTCTGATTGACCCCCTCGACTTTGATATTTTTTTTTAGTTATTATTAATTAGGTGCACATTGATACATCAAGAGGAAGTAGTAGCTCTCCTTTCACCACTCAACCTTAAATATTATCTCCATCTAAAACACCAATCATTCGTGAGGAAGTAGTAGATATTGGAGGCAAAACTAAAAAAGTAGCGGATGTATGGTCACATGCTAAGAAAATTATAAGGAGAAATGACAAAAATGATGTTATTATTATTGTTGCTATTTGCAATTACTATAAAATTGAAGTTCTTGTCCATAGCAGAACACATGGGAATAATGACATTGATGGGCATATGAAGAAATGCAAAAAGAATCCTCATAGTGCAGTGAAGTCAGGTTATTCTCAGCCGATCTTAACGCAGTCGTCCATGAATAATGCTTTGACACCCCACATCTTTAGCTAAAAAAAGCTTGAAGATAAGGTTGTCACATTTTTTGTTAAAGATGAGATGTCGTTTAGGGTAGTGGAAGGGGCATGTTTTGTAAAGATGATGAAGGAACCTCAATCTCGATTCAAGATTTTCAATAGAAAGAAAATTACATCTCTTATA
>JBBMJZ010413114.1:12319116-12330022 GCA_037833815.1 Zingiber zerumbet | reverse complement strand
AAAGGGACACAAAGTCATAGACATACCACCTTCTATAAAATCCTTACCTAAAAGCTCCATCTTGTTGGATGATTGCCACCGGCCCTAAGGAGCTCCCCCTCTCCATTGTGTCTCCACCAGTTCTAGATCTCCAAGGGAAGACAAGAAGAGGAGTTAGTAGTTAAGGATGGAAGGCATGTTCCCTACCTTGTTAGTGCTCTAGTTAGACTCTATAGTGTGTGAATTTCGGGTACCATGGTTTGATGTTCTTGGTTGTTTTGGGGAGCATGATACTCTCTCTTTAAGTTCTTTTCCTAAGCTTCTAATGGTTTGCATGAATAGAGGATTTAAGATTTCTTGAAGGGATAGTTTCCTCACTAAATTTTAAAGGTTGCCTATCATGTTTCTATTTTACAAGTTTGTGCATGTTCTTTCTCTTTGAGATCCTTTAAATCTATCTTATAACATGTAAAATTAAGGGACATGTATGGAAAATATTTTTGGTGAATTAATCTGGATTTAATGTCATTTAATTGCTGGTGAAAATGTTAGGTTCCTTCATATTTCTTAAAATCGGAACATTGTTTGTTGTTTTAACATCTCAAGTAGTTTCTTTATTCTTTTGAGACATATACTGACTCTTAAAATTAGAGAACTCATGTTTACTATATGGAGAACATTTAGGAGAATTAAATATGAATTTAATGTTATTTAATTGTTGGTGAAAATATTAGGTTACTTAATACTTCATGAAACCAGAACATTGTTGTTTTTGCATTTTAGTAGTTTCTTTATTCTTTTGATGCATATAATTGTTGGTGAGGGAAGCACCAGATGATCAAATCTATATTTTGATAATGGAAAAGGGTTCAAAGTTAAGTTGTCTTGTTATCTAACAAGTGTGATTGAGCTTGTAGGAAAGTCCTATGTGTTCTTATGCAAAAATTCTAGTGGATACTAGGCAGGTGATAAACCCTAAGGGAAGGTAACCCTAGGTCCTAGGGATTGATAACCTTAGGTGGAAAGTCTTGGTGGGTCGTGAACTTTGGGTGAAATCCTAGTGTTGAGGATTCTAGGTGAAAATCCTAGTGGTCGCAAACCAGGTGAAAGTTTGGATGGGTCGTGGAGCGGGCATCCAGTATAAAGACCCGAAGTTTCAAGCATTTAGCAAAAGTCTAGTGAAACCACTATTTAAGCAAAATTCATTTTCTTTTCATGTTAATTTTTAAATTTTTGGAAGTTGATCAGAGTCGGTAAAGTTGTCAACTTCCGATCAGTTTTATCGAACGAGTTTTTTTTTTTCTTGTAGTCGGTGCAAACACCACTCGAGTTTTACTATATTCTCTCTTTTCTGCACTACTAATCTAAGACCAAGTCTTGGAACATTCATTGTTTTTTTTGTGTGTGTGAGATTTCTCTTTAACAATGGCCCACCAAGAAGGTTATAGTATAGCCCACCTGCCTCTTTTCTCCGGCGAGGATTTTGGCTACTAAAGGGCCAAATGAAGTACCACCTCAAGAGGCAAGTCGAGATGTGGATGATCATCTAAACCAGCCTCACACTTCCACTCGACGACATTGGAAAACTAATATTATACAAGAGCTGGAACACAAGTTTGATGAAGAAGATTGAGGCCGATGCCAAAGTGACATGCACTCTCCAATGCGGCTTAACAAAAGAAGAGATGAACCGAGTCGACCCATTCTTAAGCGCAAAAGACTTGTGGGAGAAGCTAATTGAGCTATATGAAGGGACCTCTGATACTAAGGTAAGTAAAAGAGATCTAATTTTAAATAAGTTATATAACATAAAAATACAGGATGGTGAATCAGCAAGTCAACTACATGCACGCATCCAAGACCTTCTCAACGACCTCCATGCAATTGGTTAGAAGGTGGAGAATCGTGACGTCATTAGGTATGCACTGAATGTATTTCCCAGGAACACCTTGTGGGCATTAATGATAGATGCTTACAAGGTATCTAAGGACCTTTCCTCAATTAAATTAGATGATTTGTTCTCAGAATTTAAATTACATGAACTGACTAATACACCTTTGGTTGAGAAAAGTATTGCTCTTGTTGCAGGTACAAATAGAACAAAGGAACCAAAAGTCAAGCACCGAACTAAACCCGAGCCTGGAGATGAGTTAGACTCAGAGGACGACAATGAGATCACCACCGAACTTGTCAACCTTGTACGAAAACTGTATAGGAAAAAGAAGGGTTTCACAAAATCGGGAATCAAAAAAGTAATCCAGTCAAAGATGGCGCAACCAAGCCCAAGCTCTAAAATGAAGGTTGAAATCACCTGCTATGGCTGCAATAAGAAGGACAACATCAAAGCCAACTATCCAAATTAGAAGGAAGTAAAGAAGCAATAAAGAAAGAAGGCACTACAAGCAATGTGGGATGAATCTTCATTGGAAGACTCTGATGAAGACCTCGAGCAAACAAGTTTCCTCACACTTCAGGCCTAAGAGCAAGTCATTGAATCCAAGTCTGAGACAAAGTCAGAAGATGAGTTCTAGCGAAGTCATGGATCTGTATCTGGTTCAGAAGGTTCCCAAACCAATGTAAATATCTCTTTAACTAGATTGCATAACTTAATCTCTTACCTGTTGAGAAAGTTAGCGAAGTACAACTCCGGGTCAAGTCACACCAAGAGGAGGTCAAAGCCCTCAAGGAAGTGACTATCCCAAGTTCCTTGATAGAATCAGTTCAGAATGGAACTTCAAATCATGCCCAAAAACTTGAAGAAGAAAATTTCAGTCTGCAAAATTAAGTCAAGGAACTGAAAGATACATTGAAATAGTTCACCGTGGGTTCCAAGAATCTTGATTTGATTCTTGGAAAACAAAGAGACGTATACAATCGATCCGGACTTGGATATAAGGCTAACCGCAAGTTTAGATCTTATTTAGCACTGGTGAATCGAACAAGAAGAAAAATAATCGAAGCATGGGTCCTCAAGTCTAACTTGATTAATCAAGTTGGGCTTGGTCAATATTGGATCCCCAAGGATCAAATCCATTACCTTGATAGACCCTATCAAGGCTAGGATCCAGGGGAAGCCAATAGAAAAACCATATTCATTAGATAAATTTGTTTGATGTATGCTCTACTGCTCTCTATTATTTATGTTTAGATTAGGGTAGATAAGGACTTAGGCTTGGTTCACACTTGACTAGTTAGACCTAGGATTTTTAAAAAGGAAATTAAATATTCAATTTCATTAAAAGGCTTTGTCTAGAAGTGGTTGATGATCTAATACCCAAGAAGGCCTAGTGCCTCACCATAGCCTAGAAGTCAATTATTGAAATGAATATTTAATTAACTAACTATTAAACCTTAGTCTAACTCAAATGCGAAATAATTCCTAGATTTTAATCTAAAGTAAAGATAAAATTAACCATCTCACAAAAACCTATAAGGGTCCTTGATTGAAAATTTAGAAAAGAATGAGATGGATCTAGGTTTAAAATTAGTTGACAACTTAATTAAAATTAAACTAAATTAAACTTAATAAAATTAAAACTAAATTAAAATTAAACTAAATTAAACTTACTTAAACTTAATATAATTAAACTTAATTAAACTTACTTAAATCTAATAAAATTAATTCAAACCAAACTCAAATCAAACCAACTTAAAAAAATTATTATTATTAACCATCTCAAACCCATAGGTATAACATGATTGATAATCTATACTAAGTGAGATGAAAAATTAAGGAGCTGAATTCAATCAAACTATCTTTTAATCCATCAAAAATTGGATTAAAATCAAATACTTTATGTGTAGGAATATAATAATTTGGATCAATAGATATTGGATATTGGATGCTCCATGTCTGAAGGCAGATTGAAGTTTACTAAACTAAAACTCAAGAACTTAGGATCAGTTGCGTTCGATGACGACGATAAACTTAAGGTAATCAGAATAGATAATATCAAACTGAGTTCCCATTTTATTATTCGAAAAGTCCTATTTGTTGATAAATTTAACTTTAACTTACTTAGCATAAGTCAACTGTGTGACTCTGGTTATTTAGTTACCTTTTCCAGCTCTAAGTGTTTGATTAGAAATGTTGAATATCTGAAAGTTACACTTAAGGGAATTAGGAAAAATAATGTTTACACAATTAACCTACCAACCACCTCACTAATGTGTCTTCTGACACAATAAGAGGAAATTAAGTTGTGGCACAGAAGACTGGGTCACACTCATATCAGACTCATTTCAAAAATGAGTCAAAATGACCTAATTAGAGGTTTACCCAAACTAAAAAACTTAGAAAATTTAGTTTGTAATGCTTGCCAACAAGGTAAACAAACTAAGTCAACTCACAAACCAACAAACGTAAACCGAACCAACTCAATACGTGAGCTCCTACATTTAGATCAATTTGATTCACATAGAGCCAACTCACTAAGCAGAAACCAATACTGCTTAGTTATAATTGATGATCAATCAAGATTTACTTGGGTAAAATTTCTAAAAACCAAAGATAAAACCTTTGAAGTCTTTAATAATTTTTGAAAGTTAATAGAAAATGAAAAAGATACTAAAATTAAAAGAATTAGAAGTGATCATGGAGGAGAATTTAAAAATTATAAATTTACTAAATTTTATGAAATTAATGGATATAAACATGAGTTCTCATGCCCTAGAACTCCCCAACCAAATAGAGACTAGCAAAACGAAAAAAATATAATGTTACAAGAAGCTGCTAGAACCATGTTGAATATAACCTAAGCAACCAATTTTGGGCTGAAGTAATAAACACAACATGTTATATTCAAAATAGGATATTGATTAATAAATTTTATGATAAACCCCCTTATGAAATATACTATAACAAAATACCTAATCTAAACTATCTAAAAGTCTTGGGATGTAAAGTATATATATATTAAACACTAAGGATTATTTAGGTAAATTTACATCAAAATCTACAACTGTCATATTTTTAGGGTACTTCACAACTAGTAGAGCCTATAGAGTCTACAACAAAAATAACCAAAAAATTGAAGAAACAATAAACGTCATTTTTTATGAAGAAAATAACTTACCTAATTTAATCAATGAAAGTAATAATCAAAATATAAGAAAAATAGATGATGAAGAAGATAATAAATTTAGACCTAAACCTAATGGATCAAAAGAACCAAGTGTTAACCTTAACACAAGACCATCTAGGATAAGATCCAACCACCCATCTGATCAAATTTTGGGTGACCCAACCCTAGGAGTACAAACTAGATCATCCTATAGAAATATAAGTCAAATAGCTCTTATTTCTAAAATAGAACCCAAAATAATAGAAGAAACCCTACCTGACCCAGATTGGATAATCGCAATGTAAGAGGAGTTAGCTCAATTTGAGAGAAATCAAGTCTGGGAGCTAGTACCTAAACCTACAAATAAATCTATAATTGATACTAAGTGGATATTTAGAAATAAACTAGATGATGAAGGTGAAATAGTAAGAAATAAGGCTAGACTAGTAGCTAAGGAGTTCAGCTAAGTAGAAGGGTTAGATTATATGAAACCTATGCACCTGTAGTCAGACTTGAATCCATAAGGATGTTGCAAGCCTATACAGCATATAAAGGATTTAAGTTATACCAAATGTATATAAAATCTACATTCCTGAATGGGTTCATCAAAGAAGAGGTTTATGTAAATCAATCCCCAGAATTTGAAGACCTAGACCACCCAAATTATATTCTTAGGTTAAAGAAAGCTTTATATGGAGTAAAACAAGCACCTAGGGCTTGGTATGAACAACTATCAGCATATCTAACATATAAGGGATTTAACCAAGGTTAAATAGACCCTATTTGTTAAAAATTTAGAAAATGATATTTTTATAGCTTAAATTTACATAGATGACATAATATTTGGTTCAACAAATATAAAATTCTTAAAAGAGTTTATCAAATTAATGGAAATTGAATTCAAAATGAGTTTAGTAGGAGAAGTCAATTTCTTCTTAGGTTTACAAATAAAACAAACAAATTCATATCTTTCAAACCAAATATGCTAAAGAATTAATTAAAAAGTTTGGAATGAAAAATTTTAAAAATATAAGTACCCCAATGACAACCAATGTTAAAATTGACTTTGACTTAGAAGAAAAATTAGTAGACTTAAAATACTATAGAAGTGCAATAGGAAGTCTACTATACCTAACTGTAAGTCGACCTGATATTTTATTTTTAGTAGGTATGTGTGCTAGATTCCAATCTTGTGCAAAAGAATCACATTTAGCCAATGTAAAAAGAATACTAAAGTACATTAAGGGGGGCCCCAAGTGTAGGACTTTAGTACCCTAGACTAGCATTTAACTTAGTTGGATACTTTGACTCAGACTATGCTGGGTGTAAGTTAGATAGAAAAAGTACAAATGGAAGCTGCCAATTTCTAGGTCAGTGCCTAGTAAGCTGGTCTGGTAGAAAGTAACACTATGTTGCTCTATCCACTACTGAAGCAGAATACATAGTCATGGGAGAATGTGCATCTCAGCTGCTATGGATGATGCGTACCTTAAAAGATTACCAATTAGAATACAAAAATTTTAATTGATAACATATGTTCAATAAATCTAACTAAGAATCCAATCCACCACTCCAGGACTAAACACATAGAAGTTAAACATCACTTTGTAAGGGATTATGTAACTAAGGGTGACATTGTACTTAATTATGTTGAGTATAAGTCAAACCTAGCTGACATTTCATAAAACTCTTTCTTAAACTCGAGTTCAGTACACTTAGAAGAGAATTAGAAATGCGCACAGTAAAGTAGATTAAAATTTTTCAAAATTTTTACTGTTTCAAAAAGTTACTATATTGTCTTATTTTAAAATTCTTGGAAAATTATTTTTTTAAAAAACTCCCAATTTTACTACAATTTTCAAAGATTAGAAATAGTCTAGGACTTTCCCTCTAGAAAGTATGTACTCATAGGTTTCAGCCAGAGCATCTCACAAGCACACTTGGATTATCTTGCTTGTGTATGAAAAATACTAAGAATGGTGTGAGATGCATAGAGTACTGCCTAGACTTTAGAATACTTATATCTGTGCATCAACATAAGTCTGGGCAATAAATACCAAGTTAAATTGATCAAGTTAAGTTATCCATTTTAGTCAAACTAATTGGAACATTTACTTAACTTGACTAGCCAAGTGAAAGCTATAACCATATGGTGAACTAGTAACTAAAGTTCAGATAGTTTAATAAGGAAGATAGATGGTTGTTTTGAAGATTTGACCCTCTCATGCTTGGATCTAGGACCCTAAAACTCAACACACTATTTGGCATTAATCAAGGGGAAGTGAAAGGAAACTAAAGTTTTTATTTAAATAGAGTATTCTTTTTCAAAATTTCAAAGTAATTTTTTTTTAAAAAAAAAGTGAGTTCAAGAGGTGCTTTTCACTATGGTCTTAGAAATAAAATAACAAAATAAACAAATAAAAAAACTAAAAACTAAAAATCTTTTCAAAAGTTATTAAAAATAACTTTAACTTACATAGCATAATTTTTTTTTTCAAGCTAAGTACTTAACTATACTTTTTATCAAAGTCTTTTTAAAGCTAAGTTTTTAATTAAACTATTTTAAAATCTTTCAAAAACAAGTACTTTGAAAATCTTTCAAAAGACTAAGTACTAGATAAAATATCCTTAATTTAGCTAAGTGTCTTTCAAAGAAATCATTCTCTTAGCTATGTTTTGTTACAAGGATAACTAAGGTTTCTTGACAAAGCTAAAAACTTATATTTGACTAAGTGTTTTTGGAAAAAGATAAGATATTTTTTTCAAAGCTTAACTAAGTTTTTTTTTTCGCTAAGTTTTGGGTAAAAACTAAGTCACTTTTAAAGCTTAAAAATTAGCTAAGTTTCTCCTTCATCTTAATTCAAGACTAGTGGCAAAACTAAGAATTTAGCAAATTTTTTACGGAGTAAGTGCTATCCTTCAAGAGGAGCTTAAAAGATAAAAAAACTAGCCTTTCGAATTTAAAATTCTCTTGTTCACTCTCGTTAAATTATTTTTGATATATGTTAAAGGGGGAGAGAAGATAGAATATTCTTTAGAAGGGGAGCTAACAAATTTTGAATGAATCTCATAAATGTTGCATTTCTTAATTATTGCATTTTCTAATTATTGCTGTATATTTTACTTAACTTTGAATTGTGTTGTTATAATCAAAAGGGGAGAGATTGTTGGTGCGGGAAGCACCAGATGATCGAACCTGTATTTTGATAATGGTAAAGAGTTCAAAATTAAGTTATCTTTTTATCTAATAAGTGTGATTGAGCTTACAAGAAAGTCTTAAGTAAACACTTCACCTCGAGTAGGTGAGGAGGATGTGTTTCCTACAAAACAGACATTAGAAAATAGGCAGATAACATGTGAAGTAAAATCTATTTTGATAGTCATCGAACTGTCCAGTTCTGACTTTCGAATTTCACTAGAAATCCTAGGTCAAACCAATGCCTACTATTCCCTCTTTGGGGAACGCATCCTTACTTACTCCTCTCATGAGAGTTTACCTTTTGCCAAACCCATCCTCCAGATGCTAGACGTCCTCTCCATGACCTGCCTAGACTTTCACCTGGTCCATGACCACCCGGATTTTCACCTAGAGTCCTTGACTCTAGGATTTTGCCCAAAGTTCATGACCCGCCAAGATTTTTCACCTAGGGTTACCACCTCCTAGGACATAGGATTATCTCCCCCTAGGATTTTTCACCTGCCTAGTATCCACTAGGACCTTTGCACAAAGTCCAGATAGGTCAAGGAGTGACCGGATATCTGGTAGAAAGTCTAACCGAGTCTATGGGACTTGATAGCTGGTCGAAATCTAGTTGGGTTTGCAGACCTGACAATTGATAGGAAGACCTAGTGGGTCAAGAGGAAAGTCAAGTGACTACAAATGGTAAGTGAAGGTGAGTCACTGGAGGAGAGCAATCCACTGAGGATGAGTCCCAGTGGAACTATAGGCACGGTCTAGCTTAGAGCCATTTTAGAAGTCTAAGATGGTTTTGGTAAGATAAGATCTAAATCATAAATTGATCATATTTTTAATGTGATAACTTTATTTTACAAAATATTTTTTTTACTTAGACTAATATGTTTGTAGGGAATCAAAGCTACAAATTGACTGGAAAAAGGGTCTCCAAGCACCCAAGAAGGGTCTAGGTGCCCGGAGGTCCGGGCTCCTGGACTAGGTCCAGGCGCCTGAATTGGCCTGAACCTAGGCATGTGCAGAAGAGTTGGCACACACTAATTGGCCAACACACATTAGAGTCTAGGTGCTCGGATAGTCCGAGCACCCAGAGATGGATGATTTTTTAAAGATAGAGCTTTGACGAGGCACGAGCACATCAGCTATCTGAGCGCTCAAGCTATTTCCAAGCACCTAGACATGGATGATTCAGCAAAATTCCAGGATTGGATAAACCTAGTTGAAGGCGCCCTGGGATGGTCCAAGCCCTTGGAAGAGACCTATAAAAAGGACTTTTACCAGAAACTTTAGGACATCATTCGCTCCAACTTTTATACTCACGCGCTGCTCCAAGAAGACTTCTATGATACCGAAAGGCAGCTTCGACAACCAATACACTAAACTTATTCTAGGTTATAATGATTTCCCAATGAAAGTACTCAATGAGTGCGGGCCTTGAAGTAGGAGTCATCGAAGGCTTCGAACCAAGTAAAACGAACTTGTGTTAATGTTTGATTCTTTCTTTCTTTTTTCTGCTATGCATTCTTGTGATTTTCAAAAATGTGAAAAAGTGACTCGCACTATTCAACCCCCTCCCCCTCTAGTGCTTTACAGTCCTACACTTTACACTCCAATAAAATGATGGCAAGAGTCGAAGCGTTGACCTCTTTTCTTCTGATGAATTGAGTTTCTTCCACATTAACATATTTGACCACTCAGCCTAATAAGATGTCAAAGTATTTCAAAGGTTTCTTTACCAAAGACCAAAAGAAATTTCCCTCCATCAGCCCCTAGGAGAAGATGCTCACCAAGACTTATGAAGTAGTCGAGGGGACATCCAAAGAGACCCAATTGAATCGCTAAATTAATTTTTTTTTTAAGTTTCTTTTGGCTTCTACTTGAGGCAAACAAGTGGGAAGTTTTGTAGTATCTTCTACTGCTGGTGAAATAATGTAAGAAAGTGATCTTGAAGTTCTTGAATGATTGAACGGAAGAAGTGGGGAGCCAATTGAAACCATCTTTGAGCTGAACCAAAAAGTGTAGTTTGGAAGAGTTGGCACTTGATACCATCGGTATATTAAAGCAATATGGCTACATTTTCAAACTAGCACAAGTGATCCTTTGAATTAGCAGTTCTCATGTACTCAATGAACTACAACGATCAGAATTGACATGACAACTCATCTTCAAGGACATTCTTGGAAAAGGGAATGCCTCCTAATGTTGGTGCAATATCCCTTAGGTCAAGATTGACCTGGTTGACTAAGCTTGAATTGGGTCAAGCTCGAGTCTTGATGTTTGTGTTTCGATGTTTGACAATACATGTAAACAACACATGGAGATTGCAGGTGCAATTGGTCATGTGGAAAATTGTGATGGAGAGTCAAGTAGGTCAAGGTTGACTGGATGCTTGACTGAAAAATCCTAGTGAGTGAAGCCAGGTGAAAGTCCTAACTTGGAGGCTAGGCATAAGGGAAATCCTAGTGAGTGAAGCCAGGTGAAAGACCTAGTGAGTGAAGCTAGGCAGAAAGAAGTCCTAGTGAGTGAAGTCAGGCAAATGAAAGACCTAATGAGTGAAGCTACGCAAGAGAAAAGTCCTGGTGAGTGAAGCCAGACAGATGAGAAGTCCTAGTGAGTGAAGCTAGGCAGAAGGGAAGTCCTGGTGAGTGAAGCCAGGCACGGGAAAATCCAG